>CM065900.1:57477500-57705000 GCA_033439115.1 Firmiana major
CTCTATTTATGTTAGGGTTAATTTTATGTTTTCTTCATGCTCTTTAAGTTAGAAAAAGCAACCACCTTTTTTTCTGTTGAAGCTTTCTTAAATTTTCCTTTGTTTCTCAACATTTTAGTCACTTTAATGCAGCATTTTATTTCCTTTCTTTAACTTTAATGTTTATTTTTATTTCCATCATCTTATCCATCTTATTTTCTTGCTTCTTCATTGCGATTGAGTTTTATGAGGATGAGAGCTTGAGAGGTTGCAAAACTACTTTCATAGCTCTTGTTCTTGAGCTTGGTTCATATTTGTTCACTTGTTATTTTTTATTTACTGTTTAAGTTTATGGTTATTGTTTTGATTTGATTTTTTTTTGTTTAAAAAAAAAAAGAGAAAAAATGTAGAATATCTTAAAGTAATTGGGTTCAACATTTTATTTTGTTTTTAGCAAACTTTAAGATTTAAATATGCTATTACCTGCCTAAGGTTTATGTCTATGACATAAATGTTTTTTTTTCTTGTTTTTCCAAATGGCTAGCATTAGTTTCTAACTGTTCTTCTTGGGTTCAAGCAGTAGTACATAGTATTAGGAATTTTTTTAGTTAAATATTAGGTTTATTTAATACATTTAAGTGAAGATAGATTAGAGCTGCTATTGAAGCGTCAATTCTGAATTATTTTAGGCTATTATTTTATGTTAATTTAATGTTTCTTTGGTAGCTTATAAATGTGTTTAGGTCATATTGTATTTAGGCAAATTTTAGGTTAGCATTAGTATAGGTTTTATAACTTTAACATATTTATTTTTCATGAAATTTTTCATTATTTCAGCACTGTTGTGGCATTAGGTATAGGATTGTTTTTTTTCTATTTTTTTATCCATCTTGAGCCTCATTTAGGTACTTTAGGATCTTAGTTAAGTCATATAAATTTTAGAAATTTTTAGAAGTTCATTTAGTTAAGATTATTGCATATTTTTATAGTTAATTACATTAAAATACTATTTTTATTGTTTGATTTTGAGGGGTTGTTTGAATTCATTTAATCACTATTTTGCATCATGTTAGAACATATTTAGGTCATATTAGGTTGTACGTAGGTCCTATAATGTAAACTCTGCGAAAATTTCCTTATATTCGGTTTTAAGTGAACAAATTTGGGAGTAAATATGTGTTCACTGGAGGCTAATTAATTGAACTGGTATTTTGACAAGAGAAACTTAACTGAGTTAAATTAAACATAAATATCAAATTTTGTAACATAAATGAGTACAAAAAAAAAACATATATCATGATACCAAGTAGAGTGTAATTTAATATAATGTAAAGAATTATCATTGTTAGTTAATTAATAACATTAATATCAAAGAATGGTTCAATTCTTTTAAGTCAACCTTCGAAGTTGCCATGCCAATTGGAAGTATATTCGGTGGTGAAGATGATATTGCTCAGTAGTTGGGTAGTCGACAAGGCATGGTGAAAATGTCACGACCCAAAAATCAGAGTAAATTTTTCTTTTTTCTTTCATACTTACCTGTCCTCTGATCGTGACCACACTCCACTAATAATTGAGATGTGCGTCAATGCCAGTCCCACCATTCATCCACCATATAACTTAATTCCTTATTAAAGGAAAGGTAAACACATGAGTTTTTCACTAATTCTATCCCATTCATTTACAAGTGTTTACAGTATCTACACATCCCTAAAAGTTACTTACAAACATGTTACTGTGCTATTCTTATTTAGATACAACATGTACAAGTGTATATACCTAAAAAATGATGAGCAGCAGCGGATATAAGGAATGAAGTACTCAATCGCCTCAAAGTGTACTGGAGATGATCTGTGTGAGAAAATGAAAGGGGAGAGCACATCAAGCTCAGTAAGGCAATCCTACGAATAAGTAGGTAACCATACTACCTACATGAACGTAGTGCCATGCATAAACCACCCTTTCTCCACACATTCAAAACAAATGCGACAATTCATGATGTCATGTAAAACAAGTTTAAATATGGATTTCAAAGAGCATGGAAAACTCCACATAAAAATCCATTTAAAGTATTTTATTCTCGTTAAAATTTCACAATAAAGCTAGGACTCAACCCATCCCTCGGGTGTTTCCTGACTCACATAAAATCATGAAGTCAAATGCTTTTCAAAGCAATAATAGCATGCGGTACAATGAATGTCATGTAAAACCAGTTTATATCACTCATGGGTTTAAATAGCATGAAAATAACATCATGCAAATTCAATTTAAAACCCAGTTTCATTCTCATCAAAATCTTATCTCAGTCAGGATCTAACCCCTCCTTCGGGTGATCCAGACTCACACAAAAATCCACAAAAAGATTTTCTCAAAACATCAACATGCGAGACTAGCCAATAAATGTATATCTCAGGCAAATAACTAGGACTATGGCCATATGTGTGACACCCCGTATAGGTTTAACCTTGAACATATGTAAACGAAATTATGAAATATTGTAATGTACTAGTAATGTGAAGCATATGTGATGAAAAGTCCCTAAGATTAATGTACACGCTTGTAATAAGAGTTGTGAGGTACGTACAACTTGCATTAAGTATGAAAATGAAGAAATGGACTTGGATATATAATGAATGTGAGTGGAAGGGAATATGAGTATTGGAGTAAATGGAATGAAATTGTATAAGTTATGCACTTCCATTTAGTTATATATTGTGTATATATTTGGTCATGCAAGGTTTATACGCAAGTTTTAATGAGTATTAAGTGTGATTGGATGCCATTTTCAATCTCAAGGAGGGATGAATGAGGAAATGATTATGGCAGCAAATAAAGGAGGTTTTGAATGAAGTTGCGGCAGAAAACTGCAATCAAAATTAAGAAATATGAATGACAGATCGATCTCATGGGATGAGAGATCGATCTGGAAGAGCCAAAATGACCTCATTTTGAGTAATGGGACAAGACAGATCATCTCCAATGGAGCCAGATCGATCTGCTAGACATTCTGTGATGAGAAGATTAATTTTAAGGTAAGAGGATCGATCTCCTTAACTCTCTGTTTGAGAACAGATCGACTCAAAGCTAGACAGCTTGATCTCTAAGAGGAAAATTATCTTCGACAGATCGATCTTATCATGGAAAAAGATCGATCTTGTAGTGGTTGTGTTTGGTAAAAAGGACTACCAAACCTTGGAGAGATCGATCTCCACAAGGGCCAGATCGATCTCATGTCTCTGCATCTATAAAAAGAGCACGAGATTAAGATGAAAACTCAGAACTCTTCTCCCATCAAACCTCACATGCCATTTTCTCTCAAGACCCAAGCTTTCTCATTCTAAAAATCACTACATTCCAGCGAGTTTTGGAAGAGGCTCAAGAAGGAAAAGTTGTTCCTTGAAGCAAGGAGAACAACATACCAAAAAATCTCACATTAGTGTGATCAAGAGAAGGAGTTGTGGCTACCACAAGTTTGACTAAGTAAAAGTAGCTCTTCAACCTTCAAGCTTCTAAATATGGTTTCTAGGTATTTTTGGGTTGAATGATATGTGAAATATTGATATGAATGATGAATGTTGTGATAGGTGAGTAGTATTATGGGAGATTTATGGAGAGAAAATCCATGAGAAATGGGGAAAGCTTAAGGGAAATATAATGAGATTGTGAGAAAGATAAAATGTGATTTAATGGGTTGAGGAGTATGAATAAATAAATAAATGACAATGTAAGCTTAGAAGAGGGAAAAGAAAATAACTTGATGATTGTAAGTGTAGCTCAAAAGAACGTGGAACATGGCTAACCCGGATCGCGAACGGAGCATACGTGACAAAGGGAATATGAGCGCGATTCGAGGTAAGGGACTGTGTGTTAGCTATAGAGATGTTCGTACGTATTTTACGGTAATTTCGTAGATATATTGCTAGAATTAGTACGATACTACGATTCTATGAAATGATATGGAGCATGAAATGTACTATGATATATATATATATATGTATTGAGAAATGGGATAGGGTAAGGAAATATCATGATATGCATGTTTTCAATGTTTTCTCAATTTTGTATTGATATTGGTGATTGAGAAATGATGATGATAGGTTAGCTAATTTTACATGCTTTAGCGTAGAGAGACATGCTGCATAAATAAACATGTTTTGAGTTTTAAAAAGAGAAAATAGCTATCTATCGGATTTGAGATGAGATTTGGTGTTGGAGCTCTAGCTCACACCCGTTTTAGTGACTTTGACTATGTGCAGGAGTGTTAGCTCGCACATGTTTCTATGCTTTTGATGTGTCATGCTAGAGTTTAATTCGCACAATGGTTTTGAGAAAAGTGTTGGAGCTTTGCTCGCACCTGTTTTTACTGAGTTGAGGTAAACCTGGGGCTTTAGGACCCAAGGGGATGCTAGCTGATGGCCTAGGAACGAGCTAGGCCTTAACGATAAATCGTATCATGCTGGAGCCTTGCGATGACTGTGTGTCACGCGGATTTGCTCGCTTGGTATATGAGACATGGTTCAGGATGAAAAGTCCATCGGAGTTGGAGTATGGACTTGGGTCCACGGTCGTACGTAATACTGTGTAGTTGTTCTTTGGTATACTATGTACTGTGCTGGGTGTACGTGAGTATGAGTATCGCGTAGATGATACATGGCGTACCTTATACCGTGAGTATATAAGGAGATGAGGTTGATTGAGATGAGCCGGAGGGTAGGACTGACCCATCCCCCTTCAGGCAAAGTGATGCCCTGTGCACACCTGATCAGTGAGGCCTGGGATCACTGACTATGGCCATATGTCGTGGATATTTGATTGTCGAGAATTCCATTCCTGTCTCAAAGATTTGAGCAACAGAGAAAACTCAAAAAAGAAAAAGAGACTTAAGGAAAAAAATGATTGAGAAAGCAAAGAGGTTTTGTGTTTCTATAAATTTATGATTTAATCACTTGTGCTGTGAGAGCACTGTTTTATGAAACATGTTGCAAGTGAAAAATATTAAATATTTGTATTCATGAAAATGCCAAATGAAAAATATATGTTTACTGCATTTTTCGATGATATTTCCATTTATAATGAAAACATGGTTTTGTTTTATACATGCATGGGCTATGTAGGTAGTACGATATCTACCTGCTAGCATTCATTTCCTTACTGAGCTGTTGTTTGCTCATCACACTATTTTCCCCCTCCAGGTACCGAGAAGTAGGAGAGCGGTGGTCTCTAGATTTCTTTTTAAGTTGGACAGCTCTCGCCAGTTGTAAAGGTATAAGAATTGTATACACACATGTATTTTGTATCTATCTTGATGTATCGCACAGTTATACCTAAGAAATGTAATAGTTTTATGGGCATGATTTGTAAAGATATTATTATACAATTAATTTTGTTTATTTACACACACCTGGGAATGTGGATTAAATTTTAAATATTTTCGCTGTAAATTCAATGAACTTAAGTAATTGCATCGCCTCACAACTCAACTGTAGTAGCGTAAGTATGGATAAAGGACACCCGAAAGTGAGGTGTGACAGATTTGGTATCAGAGCATGGTTGTTCTGATCTGAGTCGATGTTTAGGACTAAGAAAACATGCATCCCCAAGTTACTGTGCGATATTTAGATACAAATGTGTATACGAAGCTGGTAGTGAATTAAATGTTTGTTATAAATGCAGGAAAGTTATCAGGCTTGTGAGATATGCCTGAGAGACACCGCAAGAGGGGAGAGAGCTCGAGAGCTCAAGGGCGGAATGACAGGACTGAGAGGCACAGTAGATCATCCTCTAGTTAGGAGCCCCGAGAATAGATTGAGGCTTTCGATCCTCGGATAGCCCGATTAGAGGAAGACATGCGAACTATGATGACCATGATGGGTCAGATTATGGCGAGGTTTGAGGGTACACCTAGTACAGTAGGACAGGCTGCACCGAATCCCTCAGCAGCTGCACCTGAACCTAAGAATGTTGCACCTGCATAACCTGAATCGGTTAGGCCACGAGATCCCCATATTCGACCAGTACCTCCTCCAATAGCCCCACAGCAGTATAATGATGATTTGGGGTATGGATATGACTGTGATATGGAGAGGTTTAAGCATTTTATGGACTTTAAGCCTCATTCTTTTAGCGGGATAAAGGATCCAGCCGTGGCTGAGGATTGGATCAGTTAGATGGAGAAGTTGTTTGACTTCTGTAGATGTTCAACTACAGAGAGAGTAGCGCTTGTAGCCTTTGTATTGAGAGGCGAAGCAGAGCATTGGTGGAAGTCCAGTAGGCCTATGTTGAGAGCTCAGGGTATGGCTATCACTTAGGATATGTTCTTGGGTGTTTTCAGAGAGCAATACATCCTAGATACCGCTCGACGTAGGTTACAGATGGAGGTTTTGAATTTGACTCAAAGGAACCAAACTGTGGATGAGTACGAGTCACGATTCACTTCACTGGGCAGATATGATCTGGACTCGATCAGAGGTGAGGCTATTAGAGTCCGTAGATTTCTAGATGGACTCAGGCCTTCGATCTGAGCGAAGTTGGCCCTATTTGATGTTGCTACCTATAGAGAGGTTGTGCGACGGGCCTAACTGTGTGAGCAAGATTATGACCTACACATTTCTGAGTTCAGTTGGGGTAAAGATAAGGGTCCAAGGAAGCTAGGAGTTGGCGAGAGTGCTAAGTTTGGACAAAGAGGTGCTAGTAAGCATCAGAGAGAGACCGATGAGTCACAAAAGAAGGCTGCTAGACCTTTCGTACCTCAGACTCAGACACCAGCCAGGGGTGTAGTGCTTGGTTGACCCCGATCGACTATTGATCAGTGTAGACTATGTTGTCGATACCATGGTGGTAGGCCAGGTCATCTTTAGGGTACCCGATGCTTCAGATGTAGTAAATTTGGGCATTTTACCAGAGAGTGCCTAGAGATAGTTGAGGTAGTCCCATAGAGGGGTAAGGAGCCAGAGAGAGCTCCTACAGTTACACCTCCTGCAAGAAAGAAAACCTCGGCTGAAGAAAAAGGGAAACAAATTGTGGGTCAAGGCAGGGTGTATACGATAGACCAGGCATAAGCTAATACCTCTTCTGAAGTGATAAAAGGTACAATCTTGATTTTTCAATTTGGAGGTTATAGCTTTGTTTGATTCTGGTGCTATGCATTCCTTTATATCACCTGTAGGTGCATCAAAGTTAACAGGTTTTGTTGGACTCACATACTTGAGTATGACTTTATTAATAAGTACCCCTATGAGAGTTATCCAATTAGCTGAGTAAGTGTATAAAGACTGTAAAGTAAGGGTATGGGATATGTGCATGACAACTATTTTGATTTTGTTGAATATGTATGACATTGATGTAATCTTGGGAATGGATTAGTTAGCTACCAATCATGGTGTCTTAGACTGTCACACTAAGTCTATTACATTCTCTCTACCCGAGGGATGTGTTGTAAGATTTTAAGAGAAGAAATCAAACGTTGAATTTTATGACAAATAAAGTACATTAGTATAAATGACATGAATGTTGTTTTGAAGGTTTTATTGCTTATGTGGTGGATTTGGACAAAACACATCCGGATATGGATGACATTCCTGTGGTTAGAGAATTTCTTGATGTCTTTTCGAACAACCTACCAGGATTGCCACCGGATAGAGAAATGGAATTTGGAATCGACTTGACATATGGAACAGAGCCGATATCCAAGTCACCATACAAAATGGCTCTAGTTGGACTATAGGAATTAAGAAAGCAATTGCAAGATATGTTGGACAAGGGGTTTATAAGATCGAGCATCTCACTATGAGGAGCTCTGGTATTGTTTGTGAAGAAGAGAGATGGGAGCCTTAGGTTGTGTATTGAATATAAGATGTTGAACATGGCTACCATCAAGAATAAGTATCCCTTGCCGCGCATCGATGACCTATTGGATTAGCTTCGGGGAACGCAGATCTTTTCCAAGATAGATCTGAGTCTGGGTATCATCAATTGAAGATTCGGAAGGAGGATGTGCCCAAGACAGCTTTTCGCACCCGTTATGGCCATTACGAATTCCTGGTGATGCCTTTCGGGTTGACTAACGCACCAGCAGCTTTTATGGCTCAAATGAATGAAGTATTCAAGCCATACCTGGACCAATTCATGATTGTTTTCATTGATGATATATTGGTGTATTCAAGGTCCAGAGAAGAGCATGAGTAGCACTTGAGGATTGTTTTACAGACCCTCCGAGAGAGAAGGTTATATGCCAAGCTTAGTAAATGTGACTTCTGGCTAGAGCAAGCTTCCTTTCTGGGCCATGTTGTATTGAAGGATGGGTTGTCAGTAGATCCATCCAAGATCGAGGCCGTTGTTCAGTGGGAATAGCCCATGATAGTCACAGAGATCAGAAGCTTTATGGGTTTGGTTGGTTAATACAGGAGATTTGTAGAGGGTTTCTCTAGATTGGCTGCTATATTGACACGTCTTACGAGAAAGAGTGTAGAGTTTACATGGGATGAAGCTGTGAGAAGAGTTTTCAAGAACGTAAGCGTAGATTAACCACTGCGCTAGTTCTTATCATCCCTAACAGCTCAGGGAACTACTCAGTGTAGATGCTTCGCATTAAGGACTAGGCTGTGTTTTGATGTAAGATGGAAGGGTAATAGCTTATGGATCTAGACAGCTGAAAGATCATGAAATGAACTACCCCACTCACGATTTGGAGTTGGCAGTTGTAGTATTCGCATTGAAGATATGGCACCACTACTTGTATGGTGAGAGATTTCAGATCTTTACGGATCACAAGAGTCTGAAGTATCTATTCTCGCAGAAGGAGTTAAATATGAGACAGAGAAGGTGGTGAGAACCCCTCAAGGACTATGATTGTGAGATCTTGTACCACCCAGGGAAGGCAAATGTGGTTGTCGATGCATTGAGTAGAAAGAGTCTTGGGTTAGTATCACATATGATGGTTAGAGAGCACAAGTTGTTAGAACAATTCACAAACCCTAGTCTGGATATGATCCTACATGAGATTGGCAGCTATGGGATTATTGCTAGCTTGAGATTAGAATCGGAGTTGATTGAGAGAATCTGACAAGCTCAATAAATTGATCAATGGTGTATTGATATGATTAGCCAAATTCAGAAGGGGAAGGGTACAGATTTTGTATTGAGTTCAGATGGAGTACAGAGGTTCGGCGATAGAATATGTTTTCCTAAGGATTCAGAGCTGAGAAAGTTGATCTTGTCAGAGGCTCACTCATCGAGATATACAGTACACCTGAGGAGTTGTAAAATGTATCAGAATCTCTGAAAGGTATATTTGTGGTCTAGAATGAAGAGAGACATAGCTGAGTATGTCGCTAGATGTCTCATTTGTCAGCAGGTAAAGGTTTAGCATCAGAAACCAAGAGGATTGTTTCAACCTCTACCAATACCAACATAGAAGTGGGAGTACGTCACCATAGGCTTTGTGATGGGGTTGCCGAGAACCCGTAAGAACCATGATGCTATATGGGTGATAGTAGATCGGTTAACGAAATTGGCACACTTTTTAGCCATAAGATCTGTAGATACATTGAGTGCACTGGCGGACCTGTATGTACAGGAAATAGTGAGATTACATGGAGTCCCAGTAAGTGTTGTTTCTGATCGAGATGCCCACTTCACTTCCCACTTTTGGGGACATTTTCAGAAGCGATGGGAACTCAGTTGAGTTTAAGCACCATTTTTCATCCTTAGACAGATGGTCAGTCAAAAAGGACTATACAGACCCTGGAGGATATGTTGAGAGCGTGTGCTGGATTTTATAGGCTCATGGGACGATCACTTACCATTGATTGAGTTCGCCTACAATAACAGTTATCACTCAGGTATTGGTATGGCCCCTTATGAGGCACTATACGATCGTAGATGTCGATCGCCCATTGGATGGGAAGAGGTTAGTGACAGACAGTTGCTCACTCCCGATTTGGTTAAACAAGCCTCTGAGCATGTTCAGATAATATGTGAAAGGCTGCGAACAGCTCAAAATCGACAAAAGAGTTACGCTGACAGGAGACGGAGACCACTTGAGTTTGATGTGGGTGAATCCATATTTTTTAGAGTGTCTCCTTCCAAGGGAATAACGAGGTTCGGGAAGAAAAGGAAACTAAGTCCATGTTATATTGGTCCCTTTGAGATTTTGGATAGAGTGGGAGATGGAGCATATAGGCTAGCCTTGTCGCCTGAGCTAGTGAAAGTCCACAATGTCTTCCATGTTTCTATGCTTCGAAAGTATAATCCCGACCCAACACATGTAATTAACTATGAGCCATTAGAGCTTAAAGAGGACATGTCATATGTGAAGGAATCGATCCGGATATTGGACAGAAAAGAGAAGGTGTTGTGGAACAAGACGATTTCATTGGTTAAGGTTTTGTGGCAACATCATACATCAGAAGAAACCACATGGGAATTAGAGAGTTTGGTACGGGAGAAATATCCCGAGTTATTCACAGAATGATTGGTTCCAATTTGGAGGACCAAATTTTCTAAGTAGGGGAGCATGTGGACCTCGTATAGGTTTAACCTTGAACATATGTAAACAAAATTATGAAATATTGTAATGTACTAGTAATGTGAAGCATATGTGATGAAAAGTCCATAAGATTAATGTACACGCTTGTAATAAGAGTTGTGATGTACGTACAAGTTGTATTAAGTATGAAAATGAAGAAATGGACTTGGATATATAATGAATGTAAGTGGAAGGGAATATGAGTATTTGAGTAAATGGAATGAAATTGCATAAGTTATGTACTTCCATTTAGTTATATATTGTGCATATATTTGGTCATGCAAGGATTACACACAAGTTTTAATGAGTACTAAGTGTGATTGGATGCCATTTTCAAGTCTCAAGGAGGGATGAATGAGGAAACGACTATGGCAGTAAATTAAGGAGGTTTTGAATGAAGTTACTGCAAAAAACTGCAGTAAAAATATGGAAATAGGAATGACAAATCGATCTCATGGGATGAGAGATCGATCTAGAAGAGCCAAAATGACCTCATTTTGAGTAATGGGACAAGACAGATCGATCTCCAATGGAGCTAGATCGATCTGCTAGACATTCTGTGATGAGAAGATCGATTTTAAGGCAAGAGGATCGATCTCCTTAACTCTCTGTTTGAGAACAGATCGATCTCAAAGCTAGACAGATTAACCTCTAAGAGGAAAATTGTCTTCGACAGATCGATCTCATCATGGAAGAAGATCGATCTTGAAGTGGTTGTGTTTGTTAAAAGGGACTACCAAATCTTACAGACATCGATGGGCCAGATCGATCTCATGTCTCTGCATCTATAAAAAGAGCACGGGATTGAGATGAAAACTTAGAACTCTTCTCCCACCAAACCTCACCTGTCATTTTCTCTCAAGACCTAAGCTTTCTCACTCTAAAAATCACTACATTCCAGCCAATTTTGGAAGAAGCTCAAGAAGGGAAAGTTGTTCCTTGAAGCAAGGAGAACAACATACCTAAAAATCTCATATTGTTGTGATCAAGAGAAGGAGTTGTGGCTACCACAAGTTTGACTAAGTAAAAAGGTAAGCTCTTCAACCTTCAAGCTTCTAAATATGGTTTCTAGGTATTTGTGGGTTGAATGATATGTGAAATGTTGATATGAAAGATGAATGTTGTGATAGGTGAGTATTATTAAGGGAGATTTATGGAGAGAAAACCCATGAGCAATGGGGAAAGCTTAAGGGAAGTATAATGAGATTGTGAGAAAGATGAAATGCGATTTAATGGGTTGAGGAGTATGAATAAATAAATAAATGACAATGTAGAGGCTTAGAAGAGGGAAAAGAAAATAACTTGATGATAGTACATGTAGCTTGAAAGAATGTGGAACACGGCTAACCCCGATCGCGAACGGAGCTTACGTGACAAAGGGAATACGAGCGCGATTCGAGGTAAGGGACTGTGTGTTAGCTATAGAGATGTTTATACATATTTTACGGTAATTTCGTAGATATATTGCTAGAATTAGTACGATACTACGATTCTATGAAATGATATGGAGCATGAAATGTACTATGATATATATATATATATGTATTGAGAAATGGGATAGGGTAAGGAAATAGCATGATATGCATGTTTTCAATGTTTTCTCAATTTTGTATTGATATTGGTGATTGAGAAATGATGATGATAGGCTGGCTAATTTTACATGATTTAGTGTGGAGAGACATGCTGCATAAATAAACATGTTTTCAGTTTTAAAAAGGGAAACTAGCCACCTATCAGATTTGAGATGAGATTTGGTGTTGGAGCTCTAGCTCACACCTATTTTAATGACTTTGACTATGTGCAGGAGTGTCAGCTCGCACATGTTTCTATGCTTTTGATGTACCGTACTGGAGTTTAACTCACACGATAGTTTTGAGAAAAGTGCTGGAGCTTTGCTAGTACCTGTTTTTTCTGAGTTGAGGTAAACCTGGGTTTTTGGGGCCTTAGGGGATGCCAGCCGATGGCCTAGGAATGGGCTGGGCCTTAACAATAAATCGTACCACGCTGGAGCCCTGCGATGATTGTGTATCACGCGAATTTGCTCGCCTAGTATATGAGACATGGTTCAAGATGAAAAGTCCATCGGAGTTGGAGTATGGACTTGGGTCCACGGTCGTACGTAGTACTGTGTAGTTGTCCGTTGGTATAATATGTACCGTGCTGGGTGCACGTGAGTACGAGTATCCCGTAGATGACGCATGGCATACCATATACCGTGAGTATATGTGGAAATGAGGTTGATTGAGATGAGTCGGGGGGTAGGACTGACCCATCCCCCTTCAGGCGAAATGATGCCTTGTGCACACCTGATTAGTGAGGCTCGGGATCACTTACTATGGCCATATGTCGTGGATATTTGATTGTCGAAAATTCCATGCTTGTCTCAGAGATTCGAGAAACAGAGAAAACTCAGAAAAGAAAAAGAAACTTGAGGAAAAGAAATGATTGAGAAAGTAAAGAGGTTTTGTGTTTCGATAAATCTCTGATTTAATCACTTATGCCGTGAGAGCACTGTTTTATGAAACATGTTTCTAGTGGAAATATTAAATATTTGTTTTCATGGAAATACCAAATGAAAAATATATGTTTACTGCATTTTTCATTGATATTTCCATTTATAATGAAAACATGGTTTTGTTTTATACATGCATGGGCTATGTAGGTAGTACGATATCTACCAGCTAACATTCATTTCCTTACTGAGCTGTGGTTTGCTCATCCCACTATTTCCCCCCTCCAGGTACTGAGAAGTAGGAGAGCGGTGGTTTTCTAGATTTATTTTTGAGTTGGACAGCTCCCGCCAGTTGTAAAGGTATAAGAATTGTATACACACGTGTATTTTGTATCTATCTTGATGTATCACACAGTTATACCTAAGAAATGTAACAGTTTTATGGGGATGATATGTAAAGATATTATCATACAATTAATTTTGTATATTTACACACATCTGGGAGTGTGGATTAAATTTTAAATATTTTCGCTGTAAATTCAAGAAACTTAAGTAATTGCATCACCTCACAGTCCAACCGTAGTAGCGTAAGTATGGATAAAGGACACCCGAAAGTGGGCTATGACAATATGTCCTTGTGATCCCACAGCTACACAGATCCTATTGTTCGGGGTCTCACCACGATCGGGGACAGCCCCAGGAGGTGGGTCAGTCCATCTCGTCGGCCCTGTCCGATCACTCGCATTCGAAGATGCCACTCGCATCTGGAGATGCCACTCATCCGAAGATGCCACATAATCAATCTCAGCACAGTATAATGTACTCCATGCTACTTGCACGGTACAACATACTCCGTGGACCCATATCTCATATCCATACTCATGCCCTGTCTCAAAATGGACATGCGAGCCATTTAATCGGCGTGACACACATCCTACCCGACGCTCCAAGCACGGCTCATCACATGTCAGACCCGTATTTTATGTAGCTTATTCCTTATGATTCATATGTGTATGAACACTCTATTATTATTGTTGAATCTTAAGAAGAGTATTTACTAGATTTAAAGTGTATGTGAAATGATTTAGCACTCATAAGCTACATAAAAGCCTAATGTGAGCTATAAGAGTCATAGGCTAAACTGAGTGGATCTGAATCATTCTGACTGAAGAGAAGAACTTAAAATGAGAAAATTTAGAGAGCTCATGAAGGAGAGTCAGTTTGATTTGGTTCCGAACACAAAGAACAAGAGTAAAAGCTAAAAAGGGTAAAACGAACATTTTTAACGGTTTAAGGTATTTAAGGTATTTCGGGTGTATTTACCTACCGAAAACGGCTAAAATGTAAAGACGAGAGTGTTAGACATAAGATACGACACTTTCAAAATTATGAGAAAAAGTCAACTTGGTTAATGATTAAGGAAAATGTCAACTATAGTTAAGAAAAGTGGACTTTTACCATAGTTGACTAACCATGGTTAAAAATTTACCCAAGTATGGAGAAAAATTTGGGAAAAAATATTTTTGGTCAGAATACAAGATAATCATCCCCGAAAGTAATGAAAATTTATTCGGAAGGATTCCAGATTAAAATTAATGGATAAAAACGTAATGGGCCTAAAGTGAAGATTTTAAAGCCCAATAAGGTATAATAAACGTAGATTGAAATTCTTAGGTCCCTTAGACCGAATTTTTGGACTGATTGATAGGCCAAATATTTAGACAATTAAAGTTTCGAGGTATAGTAAAAATTTCAACCAAAAATCCCATTAAGAAAGCCCAAACCGAGAGGCCCAATTGTAAAACCCATTAGGATTAAATATCTAACCCTTTAGTTAAAGTTAACTATGACTCATTAGGTGACTCATAACTAAACCTTAGGAAGTCAATTATAATGGCTAGAAAGTAAGGCTTAATGGCTAAGTAAATGGCTTATAAAATCAGCCACACCATTATCATCTTCACCATACCAATCTCGGCTACACAAGGAAACAGTTGAAATACATTAATCCAAGCTTTCTCTCACTAGAAATCACTAGGATTTAGGCATATTTGGAACGTGCATTC
The DNA here is from genome assembly GCA_033439115.1 of Firmiana major. Taxonomy (NCBI): domain Eukaryota; kingdom Viridiplantae; phylum Streptophyta; class Magnoliopsida; order Malvales; family Malvaceae; genus Firmiana; species Firmiana major. The sequence goes on from CM065900.1 coordinate 57,492,523, forward strand.
TTCATAAAAGTTGTTCCAAATTGAGAGGAGAGTAACATATGTTGGAATTGGCTATCAAGAAGCCATAGTATACAAACCGTGAGGCTCCAAAGTTTCGGCCAAGTGTGAACACAAATACTAGGTATATTTTCAAGCTTTCAAATTCATATAGGTTAATGTATGAATGATTTTAAGTATATTGGTATATGTTTTAAGCATTAAAATATATGAAATCACTATGATCATGGTTAGGCCGAGAGTGAGTAGTGAAATATTGATGAATTCCCATATGATATTAAGGCATAAATGAGTTGATATACATGTGTTAATGATTATGGTATAGTCAGAATTAATCAATTTGATTAATTAATACATGTATTAAGTTGGCAATCAAGGTGTATGATAAAATGCCTAAATGAACTATGTGATACTGAAGAACATTGCCAACCAAGTGTTTGTGAAAATGCCTAAGTGAATTGGCTAAGAAAATGGACATGGACGGCATGCCATGGTGTGACCGACGGCATGGGGTACTCTCGGCCATGGCATGTGGCCAAGAGGTCCAATGGGCCAAGTCCAATTATTTTAGGCCCAATGAGATGTAATGGGTCTAGGATAAGCCCAATAAGAGTTGGTGGGCCTCATAAGCCCAATAGGTCCAACAAAAATGAATAGTAAAATGAAAATGGGCTTAAGGTATAGTTAGGCCCATCAAGGTGTATTAAAGCCCATTAAGGTTTATTAAAGCCCATTAAGGGAAATAGACTGTATTTAATGTGAAATACAGTAGGGAAAAGATAATTAACCCGATAAACGGCTATATACAGCTCCAGATATTATTGGAGGAGCAAATCGGACTGCTGGATCGAACAGCGTTGAGAAAGTAAAATTTCTCGAGTGATTGCAGGTAAGGGACTTTTGTAAGTAGTTAGAGATACCTGTACATATTTTTGTTTGCTTTTACATTCACTTAAAACTCTGAGGGTAAGAGAAAGTGAATAATAATTATTGTGACTCGATAGTGATAAATTATGATTTTACCTTTAGTTAGGAAAAAAATTAACTTTTGTAAAAAGTTGTAAAAAGCATGGAAACCACCATTTTGAGTGTTTTATTGCTGTTTAGCAGAATAATAAATAGATGGACTAATGATTTTAATGTTGATGTGAATTAAGCACACTTTATAATGCTGATTTTGATGTTTTGAAAAACATCCCTTTTTAAAGTGCCATCTATCGAATTATGTGAGAATAAATCGTGCTAGAGCACAACTCGCACTTGATTTCATATATTGTCCACATATATTAGTGCTGGATTGTGATTCTCACTAGATTTCCATGACATGCATGATAGAGTGCTAGAGTTATTATTCGTACTCAATTTTATGTGATTTATGCATGAGAGAGTGTTGGAGCGATTAGCTCGTACTTGAATTTTACATGAGATACATGACAGAGTGCTAGAGCGTTGTTCGTACTCGATTCTTAATGATTTATACATGACATAGTACTTGAGTTATTTCACTTACTTGATTTGATGAGTTTTGTGCATAGCATGGTACTGGAACTATTGCTCGTACTTGATTTGAAACAGGAACTATGCTTGACCTAGTAGCTGGAGGTTTATTTGCACTAGAGTTTGAGTTTTTGATGTGAAACGGTGTTTGAGCGGAGTATCGACTGTGAGTTGCGCTCAAAGACGCGAATTGTAATTTATGTGATATATAATACATGTTGAAAATCATGCTTGATTTCCTCATGTAGAATGAGTGTCACACTATGAGAGGTTCGCATGTGGATTTAGAGACGTGGTATGATATTCCATGGTTTGAGGGCTAAGACCTATGGCAGGCACCCCGACTGTGATGTAGGATCCACGGAGTACGTTGTACTGTGCGAGTAGTATGGAGTACACTGTACCATGTGGTGTTGTCGAGTTGAGGAGGTTATAGCTGGCGATTGTGATGGATTGACCCCCCTCTCGTTGTAGCAATGATGCCCTGCACACCGAGATCTATGTTGCCTGGGATCACCATTATAGGATATGGCCATAGTCCAGGTTATTATTGCATTTCACTACAGAGTCTCACATGATATATCTCCTGACTGACTGATTTATTTATGATACGGATAGACCTGAGGGATGGGTCGAAATCTGATTTTGTGTTGTGAATGATTTAAATATCATATTTATTGTGATTTAAATATACATGGCATGATTTATCTAAAGGGATTGTGATGTTATAAAGATGCATTATTTTGCACTACATGCCTGCATTTGAGAAAGCAAACATGATTTCTGTACATGGGATTTAATCTGTACAAGTATATATATATAAAGACTTGCTTTTAAAGTGAGTTAAGAAAATTATATTTTTGAGGCATAACATTATTTTGAGTAGATAGTGTATATGTCTATCTGCTTGCCTGATTTCCTTACTGAGCGCGTTGTATGCGCATCCCCCTTTCTTTTACATCTCTCTACAGAGCATCAACAGTAGAGAGAGTGTGCTTGAGGGATAGTATTCCTATTGCCCGCTGCTATTTTCTATCAATCGATAGGTATACATATTTTGTACGGTTATGTATCTAAACATAGAAACAGCACAGTGATGTATACGATATATATTATGGGGAATGTATTTGTATTAGATTTTATATGATCTCACATGTATTATAAAAGAAGTTACAGTCAGTAATAGTATATTGACATGCATGTATGATAATGGATGATATGGTATGCGAGAAAGCTAACATCGAATCACAACCCAACCATTGATGAGAGGATAGGTAAGTTAAAATGCGAAAAAATTTGTAGTAGTTTTGGTTAAGTCAGGAAGGGTCTTGACAGAATGGTATCAGAGCAGAGGTTGGTCTGATATGAGTCGGTGTTAGAAAATAGGAAAGTGTACATCCCTATAGTACTGTGCTGTGTTTAGATACAACTGTGCATACCGGATGGGAGATGGACTAATTCATGATTATGAATGCAAGAACTTTGATTATATGGCAATAACTCGTAGTGGTAGACGGACGAGAGGTAGGGCTCGAGGCCGTGGAGATAGGCTTGAGAGATGAGCTGCTGCCGAACCATTACCTACCCATGAGACTCCAGGTGCTACTGAGGCACTAGAGTGTGCTGAGACGTGTTTTACGAGATCAGAGCGTAGTCTAGAGATGATGGTAGAGATATTGGCACAGACGATGCTAGGTAGGTAAGGACAGGAGGCAAGAGCTGCGACAGGAGAGGCAATTGCCCCTGATACACCTACATAGCCAGCTCATGCACCGAGGACTGTAGATACTCCTACACCCCCACCAGTTTTGGGTAGTAGTGGATTAGGGTATGGATGTGATCTGGATCGGTTGCGATAGTTCCAAAAGTTTAGACCTCTATCTTTTAGTGGGGTCAAGGACCCTGTAGCTGCTGAGGAGTGGGTTGCTGAGATGGAGAAGCTTTATGGATTCTTCGAGTGTATGACATCGGAGATGGTTGCATTTGCTACGTTCCTACCGAATGGAGCTGCAGAGCATTGGTGGAAGTCCACCAGACCCATATTAAGAGCCCGACATAGAGATATTAGTTAGGAGACATTTTGAGATGCCTTTGGGAGGCAGTTTGTTCCAGATACCGCACAGCAAAAACTGCAGGCTGAGTTTTTGGGACTGAACTAGGGAAGTTTGTACGTGGATGAGTATGAGACTCGATTCCTATCCCTGGGGAGATATGACCCAGATACCATTTATAGTGAGGCCAGAAAGGTCCATAGGTTCATCGATGGATTGAGACAGGTTCTGCCGTCCAGGTTAGTCCCATTAGATATAACCCTACCTATGAGGAAGCAGTGCGCAAGACGCAACTGTGCGAGCGAGATTATGAGAGGAATGCTTTAGAGTTTGGGAAGTTTAGCAGAAGTCGAGATATACAGAAGAAGAGGCCGACTAGAGATAGAGGTTTGAGTTATCGAGGAGGGAGGAAACTCTTCGGTAAGAGACCATGGGTTAAGGAGGCACGAGAGAGACCTGCTAGGCCTCTTGCTTATTCGACCATAGCTCCAGCAAAGGGTATTACCAAAGGAGGGCAGAAACCTACTATCGATCAGTACAGAAGATGCGGTAGACAACATGGAGGTAGACAATGTCCACTGACTCCTATAGTGTGTTTTTGATGCGAGACACAAGGGCATATTGCTAGAGCTTGCCTAGAGATGGTTGAGACTACTCCACTGAAGGGCAGGGAGCTAGAGAGAGCTCCAGTTTATCCTTCTGCTTCAAGGAGGAGAGCGACAACAGAAGAAAAGGGGAAGCAAGTGATTGGTCGAGGATGCGTACATGCTTTAGACCAGGGCACAGCTGATGCTTCGTCTAATATGATACGAGGTAACATCCTGATTTATGATATTGAAGCATATGTTTTAATTGATCCTGGTGCCACGCATTCTTTTGTATCGCCTTCAATTGCATGTAAATTAGCAAGACATGTAGAGCATACACCGTTATGTATGATGATGTTGATTTGTACGCCTATGAATAATAGTCAAGTTGTAGAGTATGTATTTAATGATTGCAAGTTGAGAGTAGGGAACAAGGAGATGACAACCAATCTAATATTGCTAAGTATGAGTGACTTTGATATAATCTTAGGAATGGATTGGTTATCTGCAAACCATGTTGTTTTAGATTGTTATGCTAAGACAGTTATGTTTCCTAACCCTACTAGATATGTTGTAAAGTTTAATAAAAATAAATGAAAGAAGTAGTTATGATTATAATATGATATACAGACTTAGAAAACCTTCAACATATCAAGGTTTCATTGCGTACGTGGCAGATATGGATAAGGCACATCCGGAGTTGTTAGATATTACTGTGGTCAGTGAGTACCCAAATGTTTTCTGGATGAGTTGCTAGGGTTACCACCAGATAGAGAGATGGAGTTCTGTATAGATTTGGTGCCTAGTACGGAGCCTATTTCGAGACCACCATATCGCATGGCCTTAGTTGAGTTGGAGGCGCTCAAAAGGCAGCTGCAGGAGCTGTTGGATAGGGGCTTCATTAGACCGAGTGTTTCACCTTGGAGAGCACCGATTTTATTCGTGAGGAAGAAGGATGGGAGCCTCCGATTGTGTATAGATTATCGATTATTGAATAAGGCCACCATAAAGAATAGGTATCCCCTTCCACGCATTGACGACTTGTTAGATCAGCTTCGGGGAGCACATGTCTTTTCCAAGATTGATCTGAGGTCTAGGTATCATCAGCTGAGAGTTCGGAGTGAAGATGTACCCAGACAACATTTTGTACCTGATATGGCCATTATGAGTTCTTAGTCATGCCAGTCGGATTGACGAATGCTCCAGCTGCTTTCATAGCTTTGATGAATGATGTGTTCAAGCCATATTTAGACTAGTTTGTTATCATCTTCATCGATGACATATTGGTGTACTCGAGATCCAATGAGGAGTATAAGGAGCACCTCAGGATTGTATTGCAAACTCTATGAGAGCAGAAGTTATATGCTAAGCTCAGTAAGTGTGACTTTTAGTTGTCACAGATCTTGTTCTTGGGACACGTTGGTGTATCAGTAGATCCATCCAAGATCGAGGCTGTAGTTCAGTGGGAACAGCCGAGGATAATTACCAAGATCAGGAGTTTTATGGGTTTAGCTAGATATTATTGGAGATTCGTTGAGGGATTTTCGAAGTTGGCTGCTCCGTTGACACGTCTTACTCGAAAGAGTGTACCGTTCGTATGGAACGAGGATTGTGAGAAGAGTTTTCAAGAGTTGAAGCGTCGATTAACCATCGCTACGATTCTCACTATCCCTACCAGCTCGGAGGATTTGCAGTGTATACCGATACTTCGTATCAGGGACTGGGCTATGTATTGATGCAGGATGGGAGAGTAGTTGCTTATGGATCCAGACAGCTGAAGGATCATGAGAAGAACTATCCGACCCATGATTTAGAGTTAGCAGCAGTAGTATTTGCGCTGAAAGTATGGCGCCACTACTTGTATGGCAAGAAGTTTCAGATATTTACCGACCACAAGAGCCTCAAGTATCTATTCTCACAAAAGGAGCTAAACATGAGACAGAGAAGATGGCTAGAGCTCCTAAAAGACTACGATTGTAAGATACTTTATCATCCGGGTAAGGCTAACATTGTAGCTGATGCTTTGACCAGGAAGAGCCTAGGGATGGTATCGTACATGATGGTTAAGGAACATGATTTGCTAGAGCAGTTTGCTAGTCTCAGTCTGAGAGTCGTACCTTTTGACATGGATACAGGCTATGTGATAGCTAGTCTACGCTTGGAGCTGGATATGTTGGACAGGATCAGAGTGGCTCAGCAGACTGATTCGTTTTGTATAGATGTGAGTGGTCAGATGCAGAAGGGCATAATGACTGATTTTGAGTTGAGTTCTAATGGACTATTGAGGTTCAGAGGTAGATTGTGTGTTCCCAAGGATCCAGGACTCAAGAGATTGATATTGGCGGAAGCTCATTCATCGAGGTACACTTTACATCCGGGTAGTAACAAGATGTATCAGAACCTCCGAAAGGTGTATTGGTGGTCGGGTATGAAGAGAGATGTAGCAGATTTTGTGGCGAAGTGTCTCGTATGTCAGCAAGTGAAGGTAGAGCATCAGAAACCTACAAGATTATTATAGCCTCTACCTATACCGACATGGAAATGGGAGCATATCACCATGGATTTCGTGATAGGTTTACCGAGGACCCATAGGAATCATGATGCTATATGGGTATTTGTCGACAGACTGATGAAGTCAGCCCACTTCCTAGCTATGAGAGCTACCGATACTCTGAGTTCATTGGCAGAGCTACATACGTGAGGTAGTGAGATTACATGGTGTACCAGTGAGCATAGTCTCTGATAGGGATTCCTACTTCACTTCCCACTTTTGGGAACATTTTCAGGAAGCCATGGGAACCCAGTTGAGTTTAAGCACCGCTTTCCATCCTCAGACAAATAGTCAGTCAGAGAGGACTATACAGACTCTGGATGATATGTTGAGAGCATGTGTGCTAGATTTTAAAGGCTCTTGGGATGACCATTTTCCACTAGCCGAGTTCGCCTACAACAACAGTTATCATTCAAGTATCGGGATGGCACCGTATGAGGCTTTATATGGCCATAGATGTCGTTCCCCTATTGGATGGGAAGAAGTGGGTAACCGTAAGATTTTTGCTCCTGACATGGTTACACAAGCATTTGAGGACGTCCAATTGATTATAGAGAGACTGAGGACAGCTCAAAGTAGATAGAAGAGTTACGCTGACAGGAGATGAAGGCCACTAGAGTTTGCAGTTGGTGAATCCGTGTTCCTGAAAGTTTCTCCTTCCAATGGCATAGCGAGATTTGGGAAGAGAGGAAAGTTGAATCCTTGCTATATTGGACCCTTTGAGATACTTGATCGAGTGGGAGATAAGGCTTATAGGTTGGCAAAGCCATCAGACTTATCAGGTGTCCATAACGTCTTCCACATATCGATGCTTCGGAAGTATCACCTGGATCCGGCACATGTGATTAGTTATGAGCCATTGGAGCTCTAGGAGGACATGTCATATGTTGAGAGACCGATTCAGATACTGGATAGGAAGGAGAAGGTATTGAGATCGAAGACTATCAGATTAGTCAAGGTTCTCTAGCAGCATCATACTTCAGAGGAGGCTACTTGGGAGCTGGAGAGTCTGATGCGAGAGAAGCACCCTCATCTATTTGATGACTGACTTAGTTCTAATTTGGAGGATCAAATTTTCTTAGTAGCGGAGGATTGTCAGACCCATATTTTATGTAGCTTTTTCCTTATGATTCCTATGTGTATGAACACTCTATTATTATAGTTGAATCATAAGAAGAGTATTTACTAGATTTATAGTGTATGTGAAATGATTTAGCACTCATAAGCTACATAAAAGCCTAATGTGAGCTATAAGAGTCACAGGCTAAACCGAGTGGATCTGAATCATTCTGACTTAAGTGAAGAACTTAAAATGAGAAAATGTAAAGAGCTCATGAAGGAAAGTTTGATTTAGTTCCGAACACAAAGAACAAAAGTAAAAGCTAAAAAGGGTAAAACAAAACTTTTTAACGGTTTAAGGTATTTAAGGTATTTCAGTTGTATTTACGTATCGGAAATGGCTAAAACGTAAAGAGGAGAGTGTAAGACATAAGATATGACACTTTCGAAATTTTGAGAAAAAGTCAACTTGGTTAATGATCAAGGAAAAAGTCAACTATAGTTAAGAAAAGTGGACTTTTACCATAGTTGACTAACCATGGTTAAAAATTTACCTAAGTATGGAGAAAAACTTAGGGAAAAATATTTTTGGTCAGAATACAAGATAATCATCCCCGAAAATAAGGGAAATTTATTCGAAAGGATTCCGGATTAAAATTAATGGATAAAAACGTAATGGGCCTAAAGTGAAGATTTTAAAGCTCATTAAGGTATACTAAACGTAGATCAAAATTCTTAGGTCCCTTAGACCAAATTGTTGGACTGATTGATAGAAAAAATATTTAGACAATTAAAGGCCCGAGGTATAGTAAAAATTTCAGCCCGAAAGCCGATTAAGAAAGCCCAAACCGAGAGGCCCAATTGTAAAGCCCATTAGGATTAAATATCTAACCCTTTAGTTAAAGTTAACTATGACTCATTAGGTGACTCATAACTAAACCTTAGGAAGTCAATTATAATGGCTGGAAAGTAAGGCTTAATGGCTAAGTAAATGGCATATAAAATCAGCCACACCATTATCATCTTCACCATACCATTCTCGACTACACAAGGAAACCATTGAAATACATTTATCCAAGCTTTCTCTCGCTAGAAATCACTAGGATTTAGGAATATTTGGAACGTGCATTCTTCATTAAAGTTGTTCCAAATTGAGAGGAGAGTAACATATGTTAGAATTGGTTATCAAGAAGCCATAGTGTGCAAACCGTAATGCTCCAAAGTTTTGACCAAGTGTGAACACAAATACTAGGTATATTTTCAAGCTTTCAAATTCATATAGGTTAATGTATGAATGATTTTAAGTATATTGGTATATGTTTTAAGCATTGAAACATATGAAATCACTATGATCATGGTTAGGTCGAGAGTGAGTAGTGAAATATTGATGAATGCCCATATGATATTAAGGCATAAATGAGTTGATATACATGTGTTAATGATTATGGTATGGTTAGAATTAATCAATATGATTAATTAATACATGTATTAAGTTGGCAATCAAGATGTTTGATAAAATGCCTAAATGAACTATGTGATGCTTAAGAACATTGCCAACCAAGTGTTTGTGAAAATGCCTAAGTGAATTGGCTAAGGAAATGGAAATGGACGGCATGTCATGGTGTGACCGACGGCATGGGGTGCTCTCGGCCATGGCATGTGGTTAAGAGGTCCAATGGGCCAAGCCCAATTATTTTAGGCCCAATGAGATGTAATGGGTCTAGGATAAGCCCTATAAGAATTGGTGGGCCCCATAACCCCAATAGGCCCAACAAAAATGAATAGTAAAATGGAAACGGGTTTAAGGCATAGTTTGGCTCATTAAGGTTTATTAAAGCCCATTAAGGGAAATAGACTGTATTTAATGTGAAATACAGTAGGGAAAAGATAATTAACTTGATAAATGTGTATATGCAGCTCCAGATATTATTGGAGGAGCAAATCAGACTGCTGGATCGAGCAGCGTTGAGAAAGTAAAATTTCTCGAGTGATTGCAGGTAAGGGACTTTTATGAGTAGTTAAAGGTACATGCACGTATTTTTGTCTGCTTTTACATTCACTTAAAAACTCTAAGGGTCAAAGAAAGTGAATAATAATTATTACGATCCGATAGTGACAAATTATGATTTTACCCTTAGTTAGGAAAAAAGTCAACTTTTGTGAAAAGTTGTAAAAAGCATGGAAACCACCATTTTTAGTGTTTTACTGCTGTTTAGCCGAAGAATAAATAGATGGGCCAATGATTTTAAAGTTGATGTGAATTAAGCACACTTTATAATGCTGATTTTGATGTTTTGAAAAACATCCCTTTTTAAAGTGCCATCTATCGAATTATGTGAGAATAAATTGTGCTAGAGCATGGCTTGCACTTGATTTCATATATTTTCCACATATATTAGTGCTGGATTGTGATTCGTACTAGATTTCCATGACATACATGATAGAGTGCTGGAGTTATTACTCTTACTCGATTTTATATGATTTATGCATGAGAGAATGCTAGAGCGATTAACTCGTACTTGAATTTTACATGAGATACATGACAGTGTGCTAGAGCGTTGCTCGTACTCGATTCTTCATGATTTATACATGACATAGTACTTGAGTTATTTCTCGTACCTGATTTGATGAGTTTTGGGCATAGCATAGTACTGGAGCTATTGCTCGTACTTGATTTGAAACATGAACTATGAATGACCTAGTAGCAAGAGGTTTACTCGCACTAGAGTTTGAGTTTGTGATGTTAAACAGTGTTTGAGCAGAGTGTCGACTGTGAGTCATGCTCAAAGGCGCGCATTGTAATTTATGTGATATATAATACATGTTGAAAACTATGCTTGATTTCCTCGTGTAGATTGAGTGCCACACTATGAGAGGTTCGCTTGTGGATTTAGAGACGTGGTATGATATTCCATGGTTTGAGGGCTAAGACCTATGGTAGGCTCCCCGACTATGATGTAGGGTCCACGGAGTACGTTGTACCGTGTGAGTGGCATGGAGTACATTGTACCGTGTGGTGTTGTGGAGTTGAGGAGATTATAGCTGACGGTTGTGATGAACTGACCACCCTCCCGTTGCAGCAGTGATGCCCGGCACAACGAGATCTGTGTTGCTTGGGATCACCATTATAGGATATGGCCATAGTTCAGGTTATTATTGCGTTTCACCACAGAGTCTCACATGATATATCACCTGACTGACTGATTTATTTATGATACGGATAGACCCGAGGGATACGTCGAAATCCGATTTTGTGTTGTGAATGATTTAAATGTCATATTTACTGTGATTTAAATATACATTGCATGATTTATCTAAAGGCATTGTGATGTTATAAAGATGCATTATTTTGCACTACATGCCTACATTTGAGAAAGCAAGCATGATTTCTGTACATGGGATTTAATCTATACAAGTATATATATATATATATATATATTTAAAGACATGCTTTTAAAGTGAGTTAAGGAAATGATATTTTCGAGTAGATAGTGTAGATGTCTACTTCCTTGCCTGATTTTCTTACTGTGCGCGTTGTATGCTCATCCCCCTTTCTTTTACATCTCTCTACAGAGCATCAGCAGTAGAGCGAGTGTGTTTGAGGGATAGTATTCCTGTTGTCCGCTGCTATTTCCTATCGATCGACAGGTATACATATTTTGTACGGTTATGTATCTAAACATAGAAACAACACATTGATGTATACGATGTATATTATGGGGAATGTATTTGTATTAGATTTTATATGATCTCACATGTATTATAAAAGAAGTTATAGTCAGTAACAGTATTTTGGCATGTATGTATAATAATGGATGATATGGTATGCGAGAAAGCTAACATCGAATCACAACCTAACCATTGATGAGAGGAAAGGTAAGTTAAAATGTGAAAAAATTTGTAGTAGTTTTGGTTAAGTCAGGAAGGGTTTTGACATCGCATGTTCTCATAAAACTAGTGCGAGCGATGCTCCAACACTCTCATAAAATCAAGGAAAATCTCTTGCGAGCCAAGCTCCAGCACGCATTTCATAAGATGTCATAAGATTAGTGCGAGCTAAGCTCCAGTACTCTGTCAAAATCATGTAAAACTAGTGCGAGCTAGGCTCCAATACTCTGCCATAACAATTTAAGTGAAAATTTGGTGCGAGTTAGACTCTAGCACCAATGCATGTAAAACTCTACTGCGAGCTCTTGCTCCAGCACTAATGCATGCATCACACAAATCAAAACTCATGCGAGCTGAGCTCTAGCACGTCACATTTCTATAAAATCACGTAGGTGGCTACATTTCTCAAATCAATTTCAAAGGAAATCAACATTGATTAAAGTTATGCAATACTCTGCATTTTATTTAAAAGTTAGCCAGCCTACCCATGCATGTGTCAAACCACCTCAAAAATAAGCAAGAAACCTTCGTTCTTACTTCTTGTAACTTTTCCTAATTTTGGAAAATTTACCCTTCATAGGGGTATTTTGGTCATTTGCTCATCCAAGCAGTAAAAATTTTTATATGAAATCTAGACCCTTCAGATAATTTAAGTGAATGCAAATGAAATTGAAATTGCGTAAAGCTACCTCTAGTAGTCCGTAAAATTCCCTTACCTGGAATCACGCGCAAGCTTATCCTATCTCGATCGTACCAGGTCTCTCAGTCCAATTCGCTCCAGACCAAGTCTACGGAGCTGCATATAACCACGTATTTGGGTCAGTTCTAATACACTTCTCAGTATTTCACTTTTACTAATCGAATCTAAAACATTAAGCCTGTTTTACTTTATTGGGCCCAATTGCATCTTAATGGGCCTTGACGCATTTCCTGCTCGTTTCCACTTATTAAATGTCTTCTTCTGGTCTATTGGGCTCATTTGGCTCACCACTACTCATCGGGCTTCGTTCCAAACTCTTTGGATAGCCCGTATATCATTTACGACAATTAATTTAAAAATTCCAATATAATTCACTAAATGCGGAATTTAATCTGTAATTCGTAAAATAAATTTTTAATACGCGAATAATTACATAATGTTGAGTTAATGTATTTTGAAATGACAAAACAAGTTAATACAATAATGTTAAGATGGTATACAAACATGTTTAGAAGATATCAGGACCAGAACTTAGAGTTCTGCTGATGAGAGATCGATCTGAGGTGTGAGAGATCGATCTCCTGGGTTTATACTTGATGAGAGATCGATCTCATAATGGAAGAGATCGATCTGGCAAGCCTTAAAACGTTGTAAAGGGTTTAAGGTAAAAAAAGATCGATCTGCAAGGGTTAAGAGATCGATCTGCTCTAAGTCAGAGAACTTAGAAGATCGATCTGGTAAGGAAGAGATCGATCTGCTCAAAGTCAGAGAGCTTAAGAGATCGATCTGGTGTATTGAGAGATCGATCTTGCCTCAAACAGAGAGGATAGGAGATCGATCTGGATATTCGACAGATCGATCTGCCTTCTCATACTCTAACTGAGAGATCGATCTGGTAACCTATGAGATCGATCTCCCTGTGTATTTATGCTTTGTCATTGCAGGATTCAAAACTAAGAGATCGATCTGGCCAAGATAAGTGATCGATCTGTCTGACCACTGGAGGTTCCCAACGGCTATTTTCTTCAAATCTCAACGGGAAAAACTGCATTTAATGCTCCAACTACCCAACCTTCAGTATATAACCAAGCATTGAAGACAAAGCAGACAGAGACTATTGCTGCATATTCCAAACATTCTCAAGCTTTAATTCTTTCATTCCTTGTGTCTCTATTGCTCATTAATTGAGATTTATTGTACAAGCTTAAGTACTACAAGCTTTGTTAGTCTTACCCACTGAAAATCCTTATTCTGTATTCATCCACACCTTAAAAGAAAAGAGGATTGTTCCTCAGTGAGAGTTATTGTAAAAGGGTAAATACATTTTCTGTATTGCTAAGGGTAGAGAGGTTATTCTTTAACCTGAAAAAGGAACTTTGTAAACTCTATTGAAAGAGAGAAAGAATCCACTTGACAAGAAGGTCAAGGAGAGAGGATGTAGGTAAGAGTTGGCCGAACCTCTATAAGTCGCTGTGTTTGTTTCTCTTTCCCTCTCTTTGCATTAAAATTGTTATATTGCACTGTTTTATTCATTATCATTTGTGTTTAAATTGCGATTAATTTAAAATCTGCCATAATTGTTAGAAAACCGATTCACCCCCCTCTCGGTAGAGCCAACAATTGGTATCAGAGCTAGGACTCTTTAATCACGTAGGAACAACTTCCTAAGAGTTAGAAAACGATCAAATGGCTCTTAACAATGTTGCAACTAGCTTGATAGGAGAGGGGCACTCCACGGTTAGACCTCCCATGTTCAATGGTGAACATTATTCTTATTGGAGGACTAGGATGATGCTATTTATTCAAGCAAACGATTATGAAGTATGGAGAATTATAGTTAAGGGACCTCAAATCCCTACGAAGAAAATAGAGGGAAGAGATATTCCCAAAGAAGAAGATGAATGGGATTCTAATGACATTAAATGTGCACAGCTAAATGCTAAAGCTATGCACACATTATTTTGTGCTTTAGGTCCTAATGAATATAATAGAGTCTCCGGGTGTGATAATGCCAAGCAAATATGGGATAAATTGGCAATAACTCATGAGGGTACAACCCAAGTGAAGGAGACAAAAGTAGGTATGCTCACATATGATTATGAGCTCTTTAGAATGAAGGAAGGAGAATCGATTAGTGATATGTTCACTAGATTTACAGACGTAATTAATGGACTAAAATCCTTAGGAAAAATATATTCTAACATTGAAATGGTAAAGAAAATTTTAAATAGCTTACCTAAGTCATGGGAAGCTAAGGTAACAGCAATAGAGGAATCTAAGGATCCACACACATTATCCTTAGATGAATTAATAGGTTCCTTGCTAACTTATGAGATGAAGCTTAAAAGAAATGAAGAGCCACCCAAGAAAGTGGGTGTTGCTCTAAAATCCACTGCTGAAAAGGAAATTAAAAATGAGAGTGGCAGTGAGGAGGATATTGAGATGGCAATGTTTGCCAAAAGATTTAATAAATTCATGAGGATGAGAACTAGTAATAGCAATAGGAGAAACAATAGGAGAGAACAAGAGGAAGTAGGTAGAAAAGACTCTATTGTGTGTTATGAATGTAAAAAACCTGGACACATAAAATTTAACTGCCCTCTCCTCAAAAGATCCAATGATAGGTTTCATAAAAAGAAGGCGATGGTAGCAACATGGAGTGACAGTGACTGCTCCGATGATGAATCAAATGAGGACATTGCCAACCTATGCTTCATGGCAATTGATGAGGATGAAAAGGTAACATCTAATATCAATGAATACTCTTTTGATGAACTGCAAGATGCATTTGATGATTTAGCATTAGAGTATGAATCTATGAGCATGAAGTATAAAAAGTTAATATCTAAATTAAAAAGGGAAAATGAGATAATGCTACAAGATAAATTGAAATGTGAGAAGAAACTAGAGATTGCAAATCTAGAAATTTGTGACCTTAAGGAGAAAAATAGCAATTTACATAACTCCTTTAATAGATTTCACATGGGGCAACAAAAGCTAGATAGCATGTTAGAAACCCAAAGGGCATTTTTTGACAAAAATGGCTTAGGGTATAATGCACAAAGTAGGGAAACCCATCTTAAGAGTTTTATTGCTAGGAAGAGCATGAATAAACCTGCAATTACTTGTTCATATTGTAATAAGAAGGGACATAAGTCACATTATTGCACTATAAAGATGAGGAATCTTAAAGGAAAAATTGTAAAAAGGATATGGATTCCAAAAGAGGTAATTCATTCCAAGGACTGCAATGCATTAGCAAAATGGATCCCAATGGGATCAAGAATTTCATTTACTAACCTCCAAGGACCCAAGAGAATTTGGGTACCTAAGACTTGAGTGTGTTTATTTTTTTTTGTTATAGGTGATTGAGCATAGCCACAAAGCTAAAACAAAAGAAGCTTGGTACTTAGATAGTGGATGTTCAAGGCACATGACGGGTGATAAAAGCCATTTCAATTCCTTCAAATCGAAAATTGGTGGAGAAGTCACTTTTGGGGACAACTCCAAAGGCCAAGTGGAAGGGAGTGGCTCAATAGGTAATGATCATTTCTCTTTAGAAAAAGTATTACTTGTTAGGGGTCTAAAGCATAACTTGCTAAGCATTAGTCAACTTTGTGACAAAGGTTACAAAGTAATTTTTGATTGCATGAAATGTAATGTTATAGATCCTAAGTCAAATAAAATTCTTCTTCTAGGTCATAGGCAAGGTAACATATATATAGTCTACCTTAATGAACTCAAAAACGAAAACATATGCTTAATGGTAGATAACAAAAAGGAATCTTGGTTATGGCATAGAAGACTAGGTCATGCTAGCATGCATGTGCTATCCAAATTAGCAAGAAAGGATCTAGTCATAGGCTTACCCAAACTACCCTTTGATCATGAAGAAATATGTGAAGCTTGTGTTAAAGGAAAACACAAGAGAACAACTTTTAAGCCTAAGAATAGTGTATCCACCACTAGGCCTCTTCAATTACTGCATTTAGACTTATTTGGACCAACTAGAACCACTAGCCTAGGTGGGAAACACTATGGTTTTGTAATAGTTGATGATTACACTAGGTACACTTGGGTGTTCTTTTTGAGAGTAAAAAATGAAGCCTTAGAAAAATTCATAACTTACT
Source organism: Firmiana major (assembly GCA_033439115.1). Lineage (NCBI taxonomy): Eukaryota > Viridiplantae > Streptophyta > Magnoliopsida > Malvales > Malvaceae > Firmiana > Firmiana major. The sequence goes on from CM065900.1 coordinate 57,508,983, forward strand.
CAAAGGTGACTCAAAATGAAAAAGGATATACAATAGCAAGCATTAGAAGTGATCATGGCAAAGAGTTTGAAAATATAGGATTTGATGAGTATTGCAATGATCAAGGAATTAGCCATAATTTTTCAGCCCCTAGGACACCGCAACAAAATGGTGTAGTTGAGAGAAGAAATAGAACTTTGGAAGAGATGGCTAGGACCATGTTATGTGAAAATAACTTTCCAAAGTACTTTTGGGCTGAAGCTATAAACACATCATGTTATATAATTAATAGAGCTATGATAAGACCCATGCTAAAGAAAACTCCTTATGAGCTCTACAAAGGTAAGAAGCCTAATATTAGTTACTTCCATCCTTTTGGCTGCAAATGCTTTGTTCTAAATAATGGAAAAGATAATTTAGGAAAATTTGATGCCAAAAGTGATGAGGGAATATTTCTAGGATATTCATTGAATTCAAAGGCTTATAGAATTTATAACAAAAGAACATTAATGGTTGAAGAATCTATTCATGTTGTATTTGATGAATCAAATAATATATCTAAAGATTCAACCAACAATGATGAAAATGTTGAGATATTTGATGAAGGCTTAGAAGATGACTTTCTAGAAAAGCTTGATTTGAATAAAGAAGATGAAGAAGAAATAGAAGTTTTAGAAAGAGAACCTAGAGCACCAAGAGAGTTAGGATATGTAAAAGATTGTGAAATAGTAGGAGATCCAACTCTTGGAGTTAGAACTAGGTCATCCTTAAGGAATATGTGTCAATATATAGCCTTTGTATCTCAAATAAAGCCTAGGAATGTCAATGAAGCCTTAGAGGATAATAATTGGTTCCTAGCAATGCAAGAAGAGTTAAATCAATTTGAGAGAAGCAAAGTATGGAAACTAGTTCCAAGGCCTAGTGATCACTCTATAATTGGAACTAAATGGATATTCAAGAACAAAATGGATGAAAATAGTGTGATCATAAGGAATAAGGCTAGGCTAGTTGCTCAAGGCTATAGACAAGAGGAAGGCATAGACTATGATGAAACATATGCACCGGTAGCTAGATTAGAGGCAATAAGAATGTTACTTGCCTTTGCATGTTATAAAGATTTCAAGTTATATCAAATGGATGTAAAGAGTGCATTCTTGAATGGTTTCATTAATGAAGAAGTCTATGTAGAGCAACCTCCCGGATTTGAAAATCATGAATTTCCTGAACATGTTTTCAAATTGTCTAAGGCACTTTATGGGTTAAAACAAGCTCCTAGAGCTTGGTATGAAAGGTTGTCAAAGTTCTTAATAGAAAAAGGATTCTCAAGAGGAAAGGTAGACACCACATTATTCATCAAAAATAAAAATAAGGACTTACTAGTTGTACAAGTATATGTAGATGATATTATTTTTGGTTCAACTAATGAGTCTTTATGTCAAGAGTTTGCTAAGATCATGCAAGGGGAATTTGAGATGAGCATGATGGGAGAACTCACATTCTTCTTGGGACTTCAAGTGAAGCAAACAAAGGATGGAACTTTCATCAATCAAGCAAAGTACACCAAGGACTTGCTCAAGCGTTTTGGAATGGAGAGTTGCAAACCTCAAGCCACTCCAATGGGCACCAACATCAAGCTTGACAAAGATGAAGGTGGTAAGTGTGTAGACACTAAACTCTATAGGTCTATGATTGGATCATTGCTTTATTTAACTGCAAGTAGACCAGATATATTGTTTAGTGTATGCCTTTGTGCTAGATTTCAATCCTCTCCTAGGGAATCACATCTATTGGCAACTAAGAGAATTTTTAGATACCTCAAAGATACTCCCTCACTAGGACTTTGGTATCCCAAAGACTCCACTTTTGCCCTTCATGCTTTTTCAGATGCTGATTTTGGAGGATGCAAAATAGATAGGAAAAGTACCTCAGGTACTTGCCAATTCTTAGGAAATAGGTTAATTTCTTAGTTCTCCAAGAAGCAAAACAGTGTAGCTCAGTCCACAACTGAAGCTGAATATATAGCAGCTGGTAGTTGTAGTGCTCAAGTGTTGTGGATTAAACAACAAATGAGAGATTATGGTATTGACATGAAGCAAGTCTCAATTAAATGTGATAATACCAGTGCCATTAATCTGTCTAAGAATCCTATTCAACACTCCAGAACCAAGCACATAGAAATTAGACATCACTTCCTTAGAGATCATGTACAAAAAGGTGATATAATCTTAGAGTATATTGATACTACACATCAAATAGCTGATATATTCACCAAACCCCTTGATAGAGATAGGTTCTGTATCCTTAGAGGTGAATTAGGACTCATGGATAAGCCTTAGGATTTTTGTGTTTCAAAAAATCTTGGTTTCAAATTGTTTTTAAATGAGTTTGTGCAAAGATTTTCTGGCAAAGAGGATGAGAGATCGATCTCCTTGTGATATAGATCGATCTCCATGCTTCTATCAAGCCTAAATCGTCAAGGTTAATCTAAGCAGATCGATCTTCTAACCATAAGATCGATCTCCTTACGTCTCTGTCTAAAGGCAGATCGATCTGTCCCCACGACAGATCGATCTCTTCAAAGCTTCCGCATTCTGCAGATCGATCTTTGCATTTGGCAGATCGATCTCTTTAAGCCTCTGTTTGCGACCAGATCGATCTGGTCTTACGCCAGATCGATCTCTCTTGGATTTTGGAAGTACCAGATCGATCTGTCTCCTCGATAGATCGATCTGCTATGACCTGGAGTATAAATAGCCGCGAAAAATTCCCAAATTTCACAAAACCTAAAATTCAAATTCTCCAATTCCCTCGCATCCTTTTCTTCAATTCCTCCTCAGATCGATCTTCGTACGGTCATTCCTGCATCCCAGTGTCGTCTTCTGGTATTTTAACCCACATCTCTTACAAATTTCTCAAAAATTTTCTCTGATTTGTGTTGTTATTCATTCTAGGGCAACCCGAGGTACTGTTTCATTGCTTTTCTCTCTGTTGAATTTGTTTAGGCGAATTTAGAATCTAGAATCATGCCTAGGAAGTCAGTAGCAAACAAACCCCCTAGAACCATAGGAGAGGCAGGTTCCTCATCCCAACCCACTCCTTCCGCTTCCATCGCTTCTTTCAATAGGTGTTTTAAAACACCTGCAAAAAGGAAGCGATACGAAGAGTACTTCTCAACCATGCCAATTAAGCATTGGCGGACTATAGATTTTTCTTTCCTCAATCGCATTGATTTTCCATACGTGTCAAAATTTGAGGAATTTGGTTGGATGTCTTTTTTGAAAATAAACACTCCTGTACCTCAAAATCTCGTTCGTGCATTCTTTTCCAATGCCGAACTCAATTACGATCCCATTGATTCCTGTCAAATCCTTGGTTTCACAACGTTTATCATGGGACGATCAATTACCGTAACCCCTGAAATTTTAGCCCAAGTCTTCGACATACGTGACGAAGGTTTGACAAACGAAGATGAAGAGGTTCCCTTGGAGTTTGATATTCCCGGGGATAAGGCAAGTGAACTTTCGATGCATCCCCGACTACTCCATCTCATCATCTCGTGGAACCTTCATCCGTTTGGTACTCGACACTCAACTATTCGGAGGCTAGATAGGTTTTGGATTCATCATATCCATACCACCAGTCAAAAACCCAATCTAGTTCACTTCATCTTCCAAGACTGGTTAAAAATAGTCCGAGGCCAAGCGACAACGATAGTGTTTCCTCAACCGTTGGCATACTTTCTTCAACGCCTCAAGATAGACAGCAGTTGCGAAACCGGAGAACTGCCCTCTCCCAAGAGCGTCCTCAACATCGGGACCCTCCATCACATGGGATACTACAAAGATATCCGAGGCAATTGGATGAAAAAGAGGGATCAGCAACCTGCAGAGGCTATGGAGGAGGACCCCACTGCTGAGCCAGTGCATCCACCTGCCGCACCAGCTCCGGAACCATCGGCTCCGCCCACTGCATCAACATCGTCTCCTGCTGAATTGGAGATGCTCATAACGATGGTGACGGACCTCAGTCAGCAGATTAATGACGGCTTTGCCACTCAGCGGCGTATGATCGAGGCCTTAACCCAACGAGTGGATAGGATTCAAGAGACTCAAGAGGCAATGTTCGATGAACTTCAAGTGACGCGCACACACGTTGAGAATCTTTTGGACCGTGATCCTCCATCATCTTAGGCTTTAGGTGTATGGTTTAGTTTAGTTATATCATTTCGCACTGTTCTTTGTACTGAATTTGCTTGAATGCAATATAAATTGATTGTTTATGAAAATGTGGCATTTTGTGAGTCAATATTGATTTTGAACTGCCATGTTTTTGACAATGTTGCATTTTGTGAGTTAATGACCATGTGTGATTGATATGACAAAAAGGGGGAGAAGAAACATGTGTTAAATGTTTAAAAGGAAGTTAGGATGATTTAATTGAGGGGGAGTTATAGGATGATTTAATTGAGGGGGAGTTAAGAGCTAGAGCTAACTAAGGGGGAGTTAAGATTTAACTAAGGATAAGTTAAATCTTTAACAAAGTCAAAAGCTCACAAAAAGGGGGAATTTTGCAAATTCACTAAACATGTTTATTAGATGAGTTTTGTCATATCAAAAAGGGGGAGATTGTTGAGTTAATGTATTTTGAAATGACAAAACAAGTTAATACAATAATGTTAAGATGGTATACAAACATGTTTAGAAGATATCAGGACCAGAACTTAGAGTTCTGCTGATGAGAGATCGATCTGAGGTGTGAGAGATCGATCTCCTGGGTTTATACTTGATGAGAGATCGATCTCATAATGGAAGAGATCGATCTGGCAAGCCTTAAAACGTTGTAAAGGGTTTAAGGTAAAAAAAGATCGATCTGCAAGGGTTAAGAGATCGATCTGCTCTAAGTCAGAGAACTTAGGAGATCGATCTGGTAAGGAAGAGATCGATCTGCTCAAAGTCAGAGAGCTTAAGAGATCGATCTGGTGTATTGAGAGATCGATCTTGCCTTAAACAGAGAGGATAGGAGATCGATCTGGATATTCGACAGATCGATCTGCCTTCTCATACTCTAACTGAGAGATCGATCTGATAACCTATGAGATCGATCTCCCTGTGTATTTATGCTTTGTCATTGCAGGATTCAAAACTAAGAGATCGATCTGGCCAAGATAAGAGATCGATCTGTCTGACCACTGGAGGTTCCCAACGGCTATTTTCTTCAAATCTCAACGGGAAAAACTGCATTTAATGCTCCAACTACCCAACCTTCAGTATATAACCAAGCATTGAAGACAAAGCAGACAGAGACTATTGCTGCATATTCCAAACATTCTCAAGCTTTAATTCTTTCATTCCTTGTGTCTCTATTGCTCATTAATTGAGATTTATTGTACAAGCTTAAGTACTACAAGCTTTGTTAGTCTTACCCACTGAAAAGCCTTATTCTGTATTCATCCACACCTTAAAAGAAAAGAGGATTGTTCCTCAGTGAGAGTTATTGTAAAAGGGTGAATACATTTTCTGTATTGCTAAGGGTAGAGAGGTTATTCCTTAACCTGAAAAAGGAACTTTGTAAACTCTATTGAAAGAGAGAAAGAATCCACTTGACAAGAAGGTCAAGGAGAGAGGACGTAGGCAAGAGTTGGCCGAACCTCTATAAGTCTCTGTGTTTGTTTCTCTTTCCCTCTCTTTGCATTAAAATTGTTATATTGCACTGTTTTATTCATTATCATTTGTGTTTAAATTGCGATTAATTTAAAATCTGCCATAATTGTTAGAAAACCGATTCACCCCCCCTCTCGGTAGAGCCAACACATAAATTGTCGTAAATGAGCTTTACTTACCCGAGATTATGCGATGTTGGAAAATCAAAATTCGATCGGGCTCACGTACACGATTTATCGTCGAACTGCACAATTTTATATTTAATTTCAGGTTAATTTTTGATCAAATATAATTTAAATAAATTTTTTGAAAATCAAATCGGTCACTTTTGACCTCTTACCGACTTACCTAAAGTCTGGTGTATCCCAAAAAATTCTTCCCCTTTTTCCTTTTTCTCTTTTTCTTCCTTTTTCTCCCTTTTTCCTCTCTTTCTTGGCTGAACCGGTTCGGTCCAGTTCAACCCGATTTAGACCGATCGATTCAGCCCGGTTCTCTTCTTGCTGAACCAGTTCGTACTAGTTCAGGCTTCCCTTCACCGTTCATGGCGTTTTCGGTTGGTTCTTGGCTCGTTTCTGGTGTCAATCGGTGCGCCTGCACTCGGGAAGTGGTCGGTTGGGATCGAGGTTGGCCGAATCACGTCGGTGGCCGAGAGATTTCTCTTCTCTTCTCCGCGGCTATTCCTTCGCCGATCTGCTCTTTTCGGCGTCGATGGGGCGCGTCCCGGTGGCTGGATAATCGCACGATGGTCTGCGCTCTTTTTCGGCCCTTCCCGTAGCGGCTGGGTCGCCAATGCTCGTCCGACGACGATTTCTTCCTCGGTCGCCTTCGTTTCCTTCTTCGCACAATTATGCAATTTTATTTCTTTCATTTATTTATTTATTTATTTATAATTTATTTTATTATTATTTTATTCATTATTATATTCTAAAAATCTCAAAAATATCTAAAAAAATTATATTTTATTCTTTTAATCAATAATTGAATTTATTTGTCTTATTTCGTCTTTCCGGTATATTTTTTCAATATTTTCGGGATATTTTCTGAGGTAAAAATTTCGGTGTATTCCAATAAATTTATATATTGTTCAATTTAACCTGAATTTAATTATTTCTTCATTATTGATCAAGATTTCTCAATCCCATATTTTAAATAAAATTTTCTTGTCACGATTAATACCGAATTTTTATCTTTTGATCGTTTTACTCTTCTACACATTCGGGACCAATTTAGGCCGACTTTCCTTCTTGGACCCACTATAATCTCTCATTTAAAATTCGTATCTCTGTCCGGACAATTCAAATCTCATAAATTTAATTTGAAATTCCTTAATTGTCCATTTTCGGATTTAACGTACGTTCGACTACTTCATTCATATTTATATGATCAAATCATCCGTCTTATGATTCCATTAACATATAACCATATCCATAAAACATGTGAATCATAAGGAAATACGATAACAATCGGCTCTTATATAATCTCCCCCACTTAAGAAATTTGGTCCTCCAAATTAGAACCAAGTTAGTCTGTAAATCACTCTGGATACTTCACACATATTATACTCTTACTCTCCAGCTCCTATTTAAATTCCTCCGAAGTGTAATACTACTGAAGGACTTTGACTAGGGAGATTGTTTTAAACCTCAACACTTTCTCCTTCCGTCTAACACCCATATCAAGTTTTCAACATACGTTATACTTTTATTGAGCTTCACAGTTTATATCGGATCACATATGCTGGGTCCGGATAATATTTTTGAAGCATCAAAAGATGGGACACATTGTGGATGCCTGCTATGGTAACATCAACCTACAAGCTTTATCTCCCACTTTTTCCAATATCTCAAAGGATTCAATCTAACGAAACTCAATTTGCCTTCTTTTCGAATCTCGTTATGCTATTATGACAAGTAACTTCCAACAATACTTTTTCACCCTCGATAAATTCCAATGGTTTTCTGTCTCTTGTCAGTATAGCTTTTCTGTCTACTCTAAGGTGTTCTTAATCTCTCACAAGTCAACTGAACATCCTAAGAGGTTTGTCTTACCAATTCGGGAGCAATTCTCTATCTGTCACCCCTTTCTTCTTATCCAAGTCGGGGAACAACCCCTAAAGCCATACCATGTCTCATATAAAGTCATCCCGATACTCAAGTGACAATTGTCATTATGGGCAAATTCGATTAGTAGCAACTGATCATCTCAGGAGCTTATAAAATCAATGGCACACGCTCTCATCATATCCTTCAGAACATGTACAGTCCCCTTTGACTGACCATCTGTCTGAGGATAGAAAGCTGTGCTAACACTCAGTCGGGTTCCCATAGCTTCCTGAAAAATATTCCTAGAAGTGGGAAGTGAAGCGGGAATCCCTATATGATACAATGCTCACTGGAAAAATACATGGTTTTCTACAATCTTCCTTACACATAAATCTGCCTACACAATCAGAGTATCTGGGGATTTCATAACCAGAAGGTGGGTAGACTATCACACAGATAGCCTCATGATTCATCCGGGTCCTTTATAACCCATCACAATATCCATGATAACTTGCTCCCATTTTTTTGTCGACATATAGGTAGAGGCTGCAATAACCTTGCAAACTTCTATTGCTCTACCTTATTCTGCTGATATACAAGACACTTCTCCACAATCTCTACAATGTCTCTTTTCATATCTGACCACCAATACCCTTTTCTAAGATTTCGATATATATATTACTTCTCGGATGCACTGTATATCCCGAAAGGTGAGCTTCTGACAATAACACTATCTCATCATTGTGGTCCTGAGGAGCACTTTTACTGTCTCTGAACCTCAGTAAGCCATCATCACTCTCTGTGAACTTTGTCACTGTACCCCTCTAAATCTGACCCACACTATCGACACCATGCCGATCATCACGCTAAACCTGTCAAATCCAGTCACTCAAATTTGGTTCTAATCTCAGGCTAGTTGTCACATAATCACTATTATCCTCAGAAGGGATCACATCACTACTGAGGCTCACAACTGTTCTAGTAGCTCACTCTCCCTGTCCATCATATGTAATATCATCCTGAGGCTCTTTCTGCTCAAGATATCGGCCATCACATTAGCCTTTCCTGGGTGGTACAATTTCCACAATCAAAATCCTTCAAAAGCTCTAACCCTCTTTGTTATCTCATATTCTACTCTTTCTGAGAAAACAGATACTCGGGCTTTTATGATCAGTGTATACCCAAAATTTCTCACCGTGTACATAATAGTGCCACATATTCAATACAAACACTATCGCTGCCAACTTTAAATCATAGGTCAGATAGTTTCTTTCATGATCCTTAAGTTGTCTGGATCCATAATCGACTATCTTCCCATTCAAATACCATTTTTTTTAAACGAGTTAACAAACTAGTCCATTTCGAGAACTCTCAACAAACCATATGTAAAAACAATTTCCAATTGTTGCTTATAATTTTCCCTGGACTTTAAATACACCCAAAATATCATTAATAACGATGATAACAAATCGGTCCAGGTAAAGTTTAAATACCTCATCATAGTTGAGTCCATTAAATATTTCAATCACCCATATCCTTGACCTATGTACGCAGAAACATATAATGTCATTTCGAAATCGCTTCAGTTCAAGATACTAACCCGCGTGATTTCCTTTCTCTTATATTAACGACTTTTATAGAATTTTAACTTTTTAAAACCTTCATGATTAATCGAATTCTATATTTCTTTATCATACCAGTAAAGGTACCCTAATTTTAAATGTATATATTACGACTATCGATTTCAATTTATAGGTTATGTGTTCTTCTAGAAACTGTCAAGTCTTCAAGCGGGGAGGTATTTTGAAATACCTTTATTAACCCTCAGACTTGACCACATGGACTGGTTATGGATATATCCACCCCTTATCCTTGTCATAATTCATATCTACTACATATCGCGTAATCCAAATTACTTCACATATCAGAGATATTCGTACCTTACATACGCATGTTATTCCAATATATCTCGTATTCAGGATCTATCACATCTCAAAGCTTATCTCCTTTCGTATATGAATTATAACAAAACTCTTTCATTGCTCATTCCATGAGTACAATCATTTACTCCTTTAATTTCAATCGCTACACCTCTTTTATTACTTGTCAAAACTTACTGTATACTTTTCAGGGGTAAAACATCACTATCTTAGGATAGAAACCTGAACAGCATAGTTTGCAACCGACCAATTTATTCTCAAATATTACTTCAAATTATTCATATTCCATTGAATAAAATCGGCTGACTTATACTTTTTCCCCCGTTTTCAACTTATAGTCTCTTCATAATTATTCCGTTAGTTAACACTCCTTCATTGGGGTACTAACTATCAGCATTGTGCCTAAGGGTGTAGGCATTCACGTCTTTTACTACCTTATATGCAAATGAAGGCGGTATGACTAAATACTTAGCACCAAGATCAAGTAACATAATTACTTCTTTATTCACAACCAGTGTGGTATCTTTCACCACATCATATGAAACATCAGTAGTGTCCTAGTCCAAGACATACACTCGCCCTCGTCCAACAGCCTACTTTCCCTTTTCTCTTCGGCTATGGCCTCCCTTTATCAACAGGGTTTTCTCTTTCTCTTTGCCCTTCTGTGGGACAGTTTCACCCAACTCTGAGCAATCATTAAATAAATGGTCTGTCTTACCACACTTAACTCTTATTTTAGTCAATAAAGTGTAGGACCTACTTCCGTGGTATCTACCACACATCCTACACTACTCCGTAGCAGGTCGGGGTCCTCCAATCACAATACCCCTCAAAAGTACTAAAATTGGATGCACTGGGGCCTTACCAATCATCTTACCTCGTGACTCATCAACTCTAATCTCTTACCAACTACCTTTTTCCCGTTCTGACATCTCTGTCATTTTCTATTCTCTTCTGTCTCTATTCTGTCCCTTACTACCTTTCCCAACCTCAGAGACGTGCAACTCATGATCTTATTCACACAACTATAGTTTGCGCACTACCTCGGCATATGTAGTGATATCTAACGGGGCCAATCAGACTCTAGTTGACAATTTGAGCCATTTCATGAACTTTTTGAGCTTTTCAACTCTCACTGCCCATCGTGTCCGGGTTATACCTGTCCAAGAATATAAACTGAGTTTCATACTCGTCAATCAACCAGTTCTTCTGGGTCAGAGTAAAGAATTTTATCTGAAATTTCCTTTAAGCAGTGTCCGGGATATTCTATCACAGGAATACATCCAGAAATATTTCTAATGTCAGCTCTGGATGTCTAACTCCTTAGATGGGTCGAGCGGACTTCCACCAATGCTCCGACTCGCCCTCAAATCCCATGCATACTCTGAGCAATTAGCTCTCAAAATATTCTCCACACTCTGCTTCAACCTCACAAAGCGTGTCTCAATATTGTCTAATCTCTCTGTCAGACTCTGTGGGGCATGCTCAACATCAGCCTCCATTTCAATCTCATCCTGGTTCTCATAGGTCGACTCAGCACGACTAGCAGGTTCAGACCTACCTCTACGACCTCTGCCTCGTGCTCTACCTCCTTTACCGCGACTAATATTAGGCATAATGCCTATATTCCTGCATTCTCAACCATTTCTTAGTTAAAACCCATGTCGATATACTTTATTGTATCTAACCAAGCACAATAACATGGGGATGTCATTTTCTAATTACTGACACTAGCACACATCAGACCAATTTTACTCTGATACCACCATTTGTCACGACGAAAAATCAGGTAAATTTTTCCTTTTTCTTTCAAACTTACCTGTCCTCTGATCGTGACCACAGTCCACTAACAATTGGGCTATGCGTCAATGCCTGTCCCACCATTCATCCACCATATAACTTAATTTCTTATTAAAGGAAAGGTAAACACGTGAGTTTTTCACTAATTCTATCCCATTCATTTACAAGTGTTTATAGTATCTATACATCCCCGAAAGTTACTTACAAACATGTTACTGTGCTATTCTTATTTAGATACAACATGTACAAGTGTTTATACCTCAAAATGATGGGCAGCAGCGGATATCAGGAATGCAGTACTCAGTCGCCTCAAAGTCTACTAGAGATGATCTGTGTGAGAAAATGAAAGGGGTGAGCACATCAAGCTCAGTATAGCAATCCTACGAACAAGTAGGTAACCATACTACCTACATGAACGTGGTGCCATGCAAAAACCACCCTTTCTCCACACATTCAAAACAGATACGACAATTCATGATGTCATGTAAAACAAGTTCAAATATGGATTTCAAAGAGCATGGAAAACTCAACATACAAATCCATTTAAAGCATTTTATTCTCGTTAAAATTTCACAACAAAGCCAGGACTCAACCCATCCCTCGGGTGTTTACTGACTCACACAAAATCATGAAGTCAAATGCTTTTCAAAGCAATAATAACATGCGATACAATGAATGTCATGTAAAACCAGTCTAACATCACTCATGGGTTTAAATAACATGGAAATAACATCATGCAAATTCAGTTTAAAACCCAGTTTCATTCTCATCAAAATCTTATCTCAGTCAGGATCTAACCCCTCCCTCGGGTGCTTCAGACTCACACAAAAATCCACAAAATGAGTTTCTCAAAACATCAACATGCGAGACTAGGCAATATATGTATATCTCAGGCAAATAACTAGGACTATGGCCATATGTCCTCGTGATCCCACTGCTACATGGATCTTAGTGTACGAGGTCTCACCATGATCGGGGAGCACCCCGGGATGTGGGTCAGTCCATCCCATCGGCCCTGTCCGATCACTCGCATCCAAAGATGCCATTCACATCCGAAGATACCACGCATCCGAAGATGCCACGCATCTGAAGATGCCACATAATCAATCCTAGCACGGTACAACGTACTCCATGGACCCATATCTCATATCCATACTCATGCCCTGTCTCAAAACGCACGTGTGAGCCTATTTAATCGGCGTGACACACAATCTACCCGATGCTCCAAGCACGGCTCATCACATGTTCTCATAAAACCAGTGCGAGCGATGCTCCAGCACTCTCATAAAATCAAGAAAAATTTTGTGCGAGCTAAGCTCCAGCACGCGTTTCATAAAATCTTATAAAATTAGTGCGAGCTAAGCTCCAGCACTCTGTCAAAATCATGTAAAACTAGTGCGAGCTAGGCTCCAACACTCTGTCAAAATCATGTAAAACTAGTGTGAGCTAGGCTCCAGTACTCTGTCATAACAATTCAAGTGAAAATCTGTTGCGAGTTAGACCCTAGCACTCTGTCATGAAAATCATATTAAAATCTGGTACGAGTTAGACTCCAGCACCAGTACATGTAAAACTCTAGTGCGAGTCTTGCTCCAACACTAATGCATGCATCACACAAATCAAAACTTGTGCGAGCTGAGTTCTAGCACGTCACATTTCTATAAAATCACGTAGGCGGCTACATTTCTCAAATCAATTTCAAAGGAAATCAACATTGATTAAAGTTATGCAAAGCTGTGCATTTTATTTAAAAGTTAGCCAGCCTACCTATGCATGTGTCAAACCACCTAAAAAACAAGCAAGAAACTTTCGTTCTTGCTTCTCGTAACTTTTCCTAATTTTGGAAATTTTACCCTTCACAGGGGTATTTTGGTCATTTGCCCATCCGGGCACTAAAATTTTTTTATATGAAATCTAGACCCTTCAAATAATTTAAGAGACTGCAAATGAAGTCGAAATTGTGTAAAGCTACCTTTAGCAGTCCGTAAAATTCCCTTACCTGAAATCACGCGCGAGCTTATCATGTCTTGATCGTACCAGGTCTCTCAGTCCAATTCGCTCCAGACCAAGTCTACGGAGCTGCATATAACCACTTATTTGGGTCAGTTCTAATATACTTATCAGTATTTCACTTTTACTGATCGAATCTAAAACGCTGGGCCTGTTTTACTTTATTAGGCCGGATTGCATGGGCTTAGACCCATTTCCAGCCCGTTTCCACTTATTAAATTCCTTCTTTGGGTCTATTGGGCTCATTTGGCTCACCACTACTCATCGGGCTTCGTTCCAAACTCTTTGGATAGCCCGTATATCATTTACGATAATTAATTCAAAAATCCCAATACAATTCACTAAATGCTAAATTTAATCCATAATTCGTAAGAGAAATCTTTAATATGCGAATAATTACATAAATTGTCGTAAATGAGCTTTACTTACCCGAGATTATGCGATGGTATGCAAATCAAAGTTCGATCTGGCTCACGTACACGATTTATCGTCGAACTGCACAATTTTATATTTAATTTCGGGTTAATTTTTGATCAAATATAATTTAAATAAATTTTTTAAAAATCAAATCGGTCACTTTAGACCACTTATCGACTTACCCGAAGTCCAGTATATCCCCGAAAATTCTTTCCCTTTTTCCATTTTCTCTTTTTTTCCTCTATTCTTGGCTGAACCGGTTCGGTCTAGTTCAACCCGATTCAGACCGGTCAGTTCAGCCCGGTTCTCTTCTTGCTGAATCAGTTTGTACCGGTCCAAGCTTCCCCATCACCGTTCATGGCATTTTCGATCGGTTCCTGACTCGATTTTGGTGTCAATCGGTGCACCTGCACTGGGGAAGTGTTCGGCTGGGGTCGGGGTTAGCCGAATCACGCCGATGGCCGCCAGATTTCTCTTCTCTTCTCTGCGGCTATTCCTTCGCCGATTTGCTCTTTCTAATGTCGGTGGGGTACGTTCCAGTGGCTGGATGATCGCACGATGGTCTGCGCTCTTCGCTGGCCCTTCGCGTGGCCATTGGGTCGGTGGTGCTCGTCCAAAGACGATATCTTCCTCGGTCGCCTTCGTTTCCTTCTTCGCGCAATTATGCAATTTCATTTCTTTTATTTATTTATAATTTATTTTATTATTATTATTGTTGGCTCTACCGAGAGGGGGGGTGAATCGGTTTTCTACCGTTAATGGTAAATTTTAATTAAATCCAATTTCAATCAGCAAATGATAATGAGTAATATAATAAAATTAAACAATTTAATGTAAGATAGGGAAGAGAGAAATAAACACAATCGTTTATAGAGGTTTGGCCAAACTCTTGCCTACGTCCTCTCTCCTTGACCTTCTTGTCAAGTGCTTTCTTACTCTCCTTCAACAGAAGTTACAATGTTCCTTTTTCAGGTTAAGGAATAACCTCTCTACCCTTTGCAATACAAAAATGTATTCAACCGTTTACAATTTTATCTCACTGAGGAACAATCCTCTTCTCTCTTAAGGTAGGAATGAATACAAAATGAAGCTTTAATGTGGGTAGGACAAATACAGCTTTTGCTCTTAAGCTTATATAATAGATCTCAATAAATGAGGAATGAAGACACAAGGAATGAAAGTATTGAAAGCTTGAGAATGTAAGAAATGTGCAGCAATAGTGTCTCCCTTCTCATTGTCTTCAATGCTTGGTTAAATACTGAAGGATTGGTGGTTGGAGCATTAAATGCTGTTTTTCCCGTTGAGATTTTTGCAGAACTAGCCGTTGGGTACCTCCAGTAGAGTGCCAGATCGATCTGTCATCTTGGCCAGACCGATCTCTTAGTTATAAATCCTGCAAGATCAAAGCACAATAACACAAGGAGATTGATCTGTCGAATAGACAGATCGATCTATTAATTTGAAAATGATAGGGGAGATCGATCTGTCGAATAGGCAGATCGATCTTCCAATCTCTCTGTTTGAGGCAAGATCGATCTTCAGATCGATCTGCCATTCAATCTAGTAGTGAGGAGATCGATCTCTCAATACCCCAGATCGATCTCCTTAGCTCTCTGACTTTGAGGAGATCGATCTCTTTCTTACCAGATCGATCTCATAAGCTCTCTGTTTGAGTGTGGATCGATCTTACAGATCGATCTACAGTCTATGCTTTAAGGGAGATGGATCTCTTCCTAGATCAAATCGATCCCTCAACTCCAATATTAGGCAGATCAATCTCTTAACCCTTATAGATCGATCTCACTCTTCCTTAATACCTTTGTGCAGGTTCAAAGCTTGGCAGATTGATCTCATGTCTTCTTGAGATCGATCTCTCATCCAAGACAAACCCAGGAGATCGATCTCTCATAACCCAGATCGATCTCTCAACTATAGAAAACCCAGGAGATCGATCTTTCATGAGCCAGATCGATCTCAAATCAACAGAACTTTAAGTTCTGGTACTGATAACCTCTAAACATGTTTTTATATCATCTTTATATTATTGAATTTACTTGTTTTGTCATTTCAAAATACATTAACTCAACAATCTCTCCCTTTTTGATATGACAAAACTTATTCAATCAACATGTTTGGTTAATTTGCAGAAGCTCCCCCTTTTTGTGAGCTCCCCCTTTCTTTTAGCTTTTGACCTTGTTACTATCTTAACTCCCCCTCATTTTAATCATTCTTTTAAAACTTTAGAGATGTTTCTTAAAGCCATTTTCACATCTTTTAATTAACCATATGTTCTCTTTTCTTCTCCCCCTTTTTGTCATATCAATGGCAAGAAAGAAGTAATATTCATGTCATTTCAAATTAACATTTTCATTAAAACTCAGTCAACAATAAGACAAATGGCAGTTCATTCAAGTAATTTCATTGCAAAACAACAACGAGTAATGGAAAACATATAACAGAACTAAATCTAGCAACTAAGTCCTATGGTGTAGGAGGGACGCGATCCATGAGATCCTCAATGTGTGTGCAAGCGACCTGAAGCTCATCATACATTGCCTCCTGAGTCTCATGAAGATTTGCATAACCTTCATCCACTTTGCAGTTTAGCTCCTCGAACATCCGCTGCTGAGTTGCATGAAGGTTTGCAAAGCCTTCATCGATCTTCTTGTTGAGGTCACTCATCATCGTCATAATGAGCTCCATACCAGCAGGTGAGGGTGCAGGTGCAGTGGGCTGAGCAGGTGGAGATGGTGGACGCGCAGTTGGTGCAGCCGGTGGATCGACAGGCTCATCAAGGGGATGAGGTTGGGTTTTTGACTGGTGGAATGAATGTGGTGAAGCTAGAACCTATCTAATCGTCTAAGGGTGGAGTGACGGGTACCAAAAGGACAAAAGTTCCAAGAAATGATGAGGTGGAGTAACCGGGGGTGCATTGGGAGGTCACTCGCCTTATCCCTGGGAATATCAAACTCCAAAGGGACTTCCTCATCTTCATTTGTCAAGCCTTCATCGCGTAAGTGAAACGCTTGGGCAAGGACTTCAGTGTCTATGGCAATGGATTTTCCCATGACATACGTTGTAAACCCGAGAATATTACACGTGTCATTAGGATCAAAGGTGAGTTCGGCATTGGAAAAGAATGCACGAACGATATTTGGAGGTACGAGAGTATTTATTTTTAGAAAAGGCATCCAACCAAAATCTTCAAATTTAGATAAATAAGGAAAATCAATTCGGTTTAGGAAAGAGAAATCGATTGTGCGCCAATGTTTAATTGGCATGGTTGAAAAGTATTCTTCATATCGCTTCCTTTTGGCAGGTGCTTTAAAACACCTGTTGAAGGTAGCGGCTGAAGAGGGAGGAATGGATTGGGAGGATGACCCGGGTTCTACATTGGATCGGGGAGGTTTTTGGCCTGCTCTCTTAAGGCGAGGCATGGTTCTAGATACTGTATTGACTCTAAGACAGGTTCTCAAGCACAAAATCAATGAAACAGTGACTAGATTTGCCTGGAGTGAAATATAACACAAATCTTAAGAAAATTTTGAAAAAACAATGAGAAATGTGGGTTACTATACCAGTAAACGAAAAAGAGAAGCAATGAAGACCGTACCGAGATCGATCTGAGGACGAATCGAGAGAGAAGGTGCGACAGGAGCTTTAGGGATTTAGGTGTTGGAGTTTTGAAATTTGGGGATTTTTCGCCAGTATTTATAGTCCAGGGCACAGGAGATCGATCTGTCAAGACGACAGATCGATCTGTCATTTCCAGAAGCCCAAGCAGATCGATCTGTCGTATGCACAGATTGATCTGTTGTCGAACAGAGGCTAGAGGAGATCGATCTGCCAGATGCATAGATCGATCTTCAGAGGACAGAGGCTTGAGGAGATCGATCTGTCGTATGCACAGATCGATCTTAGGATACAGAGGCTAGAGGAGATCGATCTGTCGTATGCACAGATCGATCTGTTATCGAACAGAGGCTTAAGGAGATCGATCTTATGGATAGAAGATCGATCTGCCTAGCTTAACCTTAATGCTTTAGGCTTATTTGAGGTATGGAGATCGATCTCTATGAATAGGAGATCGATCTCTCATACTTGTTGCCCAGAAAACTCATTTGAAAATCACTTTTAAGTCAATTTGAAATCAAGATTTTGAAGCACACACATCTTAGGGAACATTCATAAGTCCTAATTCACCTCTAAGAATCCAAAACCTATCTCTATCAAGGGGTTTGGTGAATATATCAGCTATTTGATGTAACGTGTCAATGTACTCTAGAATTATATCCCCCTTTTGCACATGGTCTCTAAGGAAGTGATGCCTAATTTCTATGTGCTTGGTTCTAGAGTGTTGAATAGGATTTTTAGATAGATTAATGGCACTGGTATTATCACATTTAATAGAGACTTGTTTCATGTCAATACCATAATCTTTCATTTGTTGTTTAATCCACAACACTTGAGCACTACAACTACCTGCTGCTATGTATTCAGCTTCAGTTGTGGACTAAGCCACACTGTTTTGTTTCTTGGAGAACCAAGAGATTAGTCTATTTCCTAAGAATTGGCAAGTACCTGAAGTACTTTTCCTATCTATTTTGCATCCCCCAAAATCTGCATCTGAAAATGCATGAAGTGCAAAGGTAGAGTCCTTGGGGTACCAAAGTCCTAGATAGGGAGTGTCCTTAAGGTATCTAAAGATCCTTTTAGTGGCTAATAAATGTGAATCCCTAGGAGAGGATTGAAATCTAGCACAAAGGCATACACTAAACAAAATATCTGGTCTATTTGCAGTTAAATAAAGCAATGAGCCAATCATAGACCTATAGAGTTTAGTATCTACACACTTACCTCTCTCATCTTTATCAAGCTTGATGTTGGTGCCCATAGGAGTTGCTTGAGGTTTGCAATTGTCCATTCCAAATCGCTTGAGCAAATCCTTAGTATACTTTGCTTGATTGATGAAGGTTCCATCTTTTATTTGCTTTACTTGAAGTCCCAAGAAGAATGTGAGTTCTCCCATCATGCTCATTTCAAACTCACCTTGCATGATCTTAGCAAACTCTTGACATAAATACTCATTAGTTGATCCAAAAATAATATCATCTACATACACTTGTACAACTAATAAATCCTTATTTTTATTTTTGATGAATAAAGTGGTATCCACTTTTCCTCTTGAAAATCCCTTTTCTATTAAAAATTTTGACAACCTTTCATACCAAGCTCTAGGAGCTTGTTTCAAGCCAAGAGTGCTTTAGACAATTTAAAAACATGTTCAGGAAATTCATGATTTTCAAAGCCGGGAGGTTGCTCAACATAGACTTCTTCATTAATGAAACCATTTAAGAATACACTCTTTACATCCATTTGATACAATTTGAAGTTTTTATAACATGCAAAGGCAAGTAACATTCTTATTGCCTCTAGTCTAGCTACCGGTGCATAGGTTTCATCATAATCTATACCTTCTTCTTGTCTATAGCCTTGTACAACTAACCTAGCCTTATTCCTTATGATCACACTATTTTCATCCATCTTGTTCTTGAATATCCATTTAGTTCCAATTATAGAGTGATCACTAGGCCTAGGAACTAGTTTCCATACTTTGCTTCTCTCAAATTGATTTAATTCTTCTTGCATTGCTAGGAACCAATTATTGTCATCTAAAGCTTCATTGACATTCCTAGGTTCTATTTGAGATACAAAGGCTATATATTGACACATATTTTTTAGAGATGATCTAGTTCTAACTCCAAGAGTTGGATCTCCTACTATTTCACAATCTTTTACATATCCTAACTCTCTTGGTGCTCTAGACTCTCTCTCTAATATCTCTATTTCTTCTTCATCTTCTTTATTCAAGTTAAGTTTTTCTAATAAATCATCTTCTAAGTTTGGAATTTCCTCCAAGTTTTCATCAAATATTCCAACATCCTCATCATTGGTTGAATCTTGAGATACATCATTTGACTCATCAAATATAACATGAATAGATTCCTCAACCATTAATGTTCTTTTGTTATATACTCTATAAGCCTTTGAATTCAATGAGTACCCTAGAAAGATTCCTTCATCACCTTTGGCATCAAATTTTCCTAGATTATCTTTCTCATTATTTAAGACAAAACATTTACAGCCAAAGGGATGGAAGTAACTAATGTTAGGCTTTTTACCTTTGTAGAGCTCATAAGGAGTTTTCTTAAGCATGGGTCTAATCATAGCTCTATTGATTATATAGCAAGATGTGTTTATAGCTTCAGCCCAAAAATACTTTGGCAAATTATTCTCACACAACATGGTTCTAGCCATTTCTTCCAAGGTTCTATTTCTTCTTTCAACTACTCCATTTTGTTGTGGTGTCCTAGGGGCTGAGAAGTTATGACTAATTCCTTGATCATTGCAATACTCGTCAAATCCTATGTTTTCGAATTCCTTGCCATGATCACTTCTAATGCTAGTTATTGTATACCCTTTTTCATTTTGAGTAATTTTTGTATAGGCTATGAATTTTTCTAATGCTTCATTTTTTACTCTTAAAAAGAACACCCATGTGAACCTAGTGTAATCATCAACTATTACAAATCCATAATGCTTCCCACCTAGGCTAGTTGTTCTAGTTGGTCCAAATAAATCTAAGTGAAGTAATTGAAGAGGCCTAGTGGTGGATACAACATTCTTAGGCTTAAATGTTGTCCTTTTGTGTTTTCCTTTAACACAAGCTTCACATATTTCTTCATAATCAAAGGATATCTTGGGTAAACCTATGACTAGATCCTTTCTAGCTAACTTAGATAGCACATGCATGCTAGCATGACCTAGTCTTCTATGCCATAACCAAGATTCCTTTTTATTGTCTACCATTAGACATATATTTTCATTTTTGAGTTCATTAAGATAGACAATATATATATTACCTTTCCTATGACCTAGAAAAAGTACCTTGTTTGACTTAGGATCTACAACATGACATTTCATGCAATCAAAAATTACTTTATAACCTTTGTCACAAAGTTGACTTATGCTTAGTAAGTTATGCTTTAGACCCCTAACAAGTAATACCTTTTCTAATGAAAAATAGTCATTACCTATTGAGCCACTTCCTTCAACTTGGCCTTTGGAGTTGTCCCCAAATGTGACCTCTCCACCAACCTTTGATTTAAAAGAGTTGAAGTGGCTTCTATCTCCCGTCATGTGCCTTGAGCATCCACTATCCAAGTACCATGCTTCCTTTGTTTTAGCTTTGTGGCCATGCTCAATTACCTACAAAAAGATTCCAGCTCAAGTCTTAGGTACCCAAATTCTCTTGGGTCCTTTGATGTTAGTGAATGCAATTCTTGATCCCTTTGGGATCCATTTAGCTAATGCATTAACATTTTTGGAGTGAATTACTTCTTTTGGAATCCATATCCTTTTTACTATTTTTCCTTTAAGAGATCTCATTTTTATATTGCAACTATGTGATGCATGTCCCTTCCTATTGCAATATGAACAAGAAGTTGATAGTTTATTTATACTATTTCTAGCAACAAAGCTTTTAAGATGAGTCTCTCTACTTTTTGCATTATATCCTAACCCATTTTTGTCAAAGAATGCCCTTTGGGTCTCTAGCATGCTATCCAACTTTTGTTGACCCATGTGGAACCTATTAAAGGAATTATGTAGATTGCCATTTTTCTCTTTAAGATCACAAATTTCATGATTTGAAATTTCTAATTTCTTTTCGCATTCTAATTTGTCCCTTAGCATCAACTCATTTTCTTTTCTTAATTTGGATATTATCTTTTTATATTTCATGCTCATGCATTCATACTCTAATGCAAGATCATCAAATGCATCTTGCAATTCATCAAAGGAATAATCATTGAGTTTTGAAGTTACCTTTTCATCCTCAATAGCCATGAAGCACAAGTTAGCAATGTCCTCATTTGATTCATCATCGGAGCAGTCACTGTCGCTCCATGTTGCCACCATTGCTTTCTTTTTATGGAACCTATCATTGGACCTTTTAAGAAGAGGGCAGTTAAATTTTATGTGTCCTGGTTTTTTACATTCATAACACAATTGAATCTTTTCTACCTACTTCTTCTTGATCTCTCTTATTGTTTCTCCTATTACTACCACTAGCTCTCATCCTCATGAACTTGTTAAATCTTTTGGCAAACATTGCCATCTCAAGGTCCTCTTCACTACCACTCTCATTCTTAATCTCCTCTTGAGCAGTGGATTTTAGAGCAACTCCCACTTTCTTGGGTGGCTCTTCATTTCTTCTCAAATTCATCTCATAAGTGAGTAGAGATCCTATTAATTCATCTAAAGACAATGTGTGAGGATCCTTAGATTCCTCAATTGCTGTCACTTTAGCTTCCCAAGATTTAGGTAAGCTATTTAATATTTTCTTGACCATTTCAATATTAGAGTAGATCTTTCCTAAGGACTTTAATCCATTAATAACATCTGTGAATCTAGTGAACATATCACTAATTGATTCTCCTTCCTTCATCCTAAAAAGCTCATAATCATGTGTGAGCATCCCTACCTTAGTCTCCTTTACTTGGGTAGTACCCTCATGAGTTATTGCCAATTTGTCCCAAATTTGTTTGGCATTATCACACCCGGAGACTCTATTATATTCATTTGGACCTAAGGCACAAAATAATGTATGCATAGCTTTAGCATTTAGCTGAGCACATTTAATATCATTTGAATCCCATTCATCTTCTTCTTTAGGGATATCTCTTCCCTCTATTCTCTTTGTAGGGATTTGAGGTCCTTTAATTATGATCCTCCACACCTCATAGTCATTTGTTTGAATGAACAACATCATCCTAGTGTTCCAGTAAGCATAATGTTCTCCATTGAACATAGGAGGTCTAACCGTAGAGTGCCCCTCTCCTACCAAACTAGATGCTACATTGTTGTGAGCCATTTGATCGTTTCTAACTCTTAGGAAGTTGTTCTTATGTGATTAAAGAGTCCTAGCTCTGATACCAATTGTTGGCTCTACCGAGAGGGGGGGTGAATCGGTTTTCTATCGTTAATGGCAAATTTTAATTAAATCCAATTTCAATCAGCAAATGATAATGAGCAATATAATAAAATTAAACAATTTAATGTAAGATAGGGAAGAGAGAAACAAACACAATCGTTTATAGAGTTTCGGCCAAACTCTTGCCTACGTCCTCTCTCCTTGACCTTCTTGTCAAGTGCTTTCTTACTCTCCTTCAACAGAAGTTACAATGTTCCTTTTTCAGGTTAAGGAATAACCTCTCTACCCTTTGCAATACAAAAATGTATTCAACCGTTTACAATTTTATCTCACTGAGGAACAATCCTCTTCTCTCTTAAGGTAGGAATGAATACAAAATGAAACTTTAATGTGGGTAGGACAAATACAGCTTTTGCTCTTAAGCTTATACAATAGATCTCAATAAATGAGGAATGAAGACACAAGGAATGAAAGTATTGAAAGCTTGAGAATGTAAGAAATGTGCAGCAATAGTGTCTCCCTTCTCATTGTCTTCAATGCTTAGTTAAATACTGAAGGATTAGTGGTTGGAGCATTAAATGCTATTTTTCCCGTTGAGACTTTTGCAGAACTAGCCGTTGGGTACCTCCAGTAGAGTGCCAGATCGATCTGCCATCTTGGCCAGATCGATCTCTTAGTTATAAATCCTGCAAGATCAAAGCACAATAACACAAGGAGATCGATATGTCGAATAGACAGATCGATCTGTTAATTTGAAAATGATAGGGGAGATCGATCTGTCGAATAGGCAGATCGATCTTCCAATCTCTCTGTTTGAGGCAAGATCGATCTTCAGATCGATCTGTCATTCAATCTAGTAGTGAGGAGATAGATCTCTCAATACCCCAGATCGATCTCCTTAGCTCTCTGACTTTGAGGAGATCGATCTCTTTCTTACCAGATCGATCTCATAAGCTCTCTGTTTGAGTGTGGATCGATCTTACAGATCGATCTACAGTCTATGCTTTAAGGGAGATCGATCTCTTCCTAGATCAGATCGATCCCTCAACTCCAGTATTAGGCAGATCGATCTCTTAACCCTTATAGATCGATCTTACTCTTCCTTAATACCTTTGTGCAGGTTCAAAGCTTGGCAGATCGATCTCATGTCTTCCTGAGATCGATCTCTCATCCAAGACAAACCCAGGAGATCGATCTCTCATAACCCAGATCGATCTCTCAACTATAGAAAACCCAGGAGATCGATCTTTCATGAGCCAGATCGATCTCTCATCAACAGAACTTTAAGTTCTGGTACTGATAACTTCTAAACATGTTTTTATATCATCTTTATATTATTGAATTTACTTGTTTTGTCATTTCAAAATACATTAACTCAACAATTATATTCTAAAAATCCCAAATATATCTACAAAATTATATTTTATTCTTTTAATCAATAATTGAATTTATTTGTCTTATTTCATCTTTTCGGTATATTTTTTCAATATTTTTGGGATATTTTTCGAGGTGAAAATTTCGGTTTATTCCAATAAATTTATGTCTTGATCAATTTAACCTGAATTTAATTATTTCTTCGTTAGTGATCAAGATTTCTCAATCTCATATTTTTAATACAATTTTCTAGTCACGATTAATACCAAATTTCTATCTTTTGACTGTTTTACCCTTCTACATGTTCGGGACTAATTTAGGCAGACTTTCCTTCTTGGAACCACTATAATCTGTCATTTAAAATTCGTATCTCTGTCCGGACAATTCAAATCTCATAAATTTAATTTGAAATTCCTTAATTGTCCATTTTCGGATTTAACGTACGTTCGACTACTTCATTCATATTTATATGATCAAATCATCCATCTTATGATTCCATTAACATATAACCATATCCATAAAATGCGTGAATCATAAGGAAATACGATAACAATCGGGTCTTACAGAAAACATGATAAAATATATATGTTGCACGATTTAGAGAAAATGAAGATGATATTGCTCGGTAGTTGGGAAGTCGACAAGGCATGGTGAAAGCATGATAAAATATATATGTTACACGATGAAGAGGAAAGGAGATTGCAAAGTACATGGTTTGGCTTCCATTGAAGCCAAATCCGCAAGGCTCATGCCTACTGTAGTAAACTGTAACAGAAAGAATGGAGGAGAAAGATGATTGCAACGAATCTCAATTAAAGAAAGAAAAAAGTGAGGCACGTGATGGAAGCAACTAAAATTGATTGAAAATAGAAGAAAATGGGTGTGTGATGGCTGTAACTTGTAGCAAGGAATTACACGCAAACCTGAGAGCCGTTTCTGCTGCAATAAAACTGCAGTAGAAAATGCGAAGAGGAAACAACGTAGGTGGTGGTTCCGTTAGGAAATCTACTGTATTATACTGCACAAACCTTAAATATATACGTATAAAAGAGAGGGAAAAAAGGAAGGCATGAAAGGGTGTCAAAAATTGAAAAATATGTGAAATAAAGGACATAGGTCCTCTGCAACCCGAGGTAAATCATCGCCTGCTACAACTTTGTTTTACTGCAGTAGGAGAAAACAGGAAAAGACTACACCATAAGCAAGGCACAAAACCAAAAACAATATAGAAGACGGAAATGACAGAACTGCATTTAATGAGATAAATGAAATAATATAAAATAAGTATGAGTGGTTATAAAAATGAAATACAATAGAAAGAAAAGTAAGGAAGGTCTGAATATTAGCAGGAATTGAGGGGGGGCTGAAAGGGGTATAAGGACTACTGAAGATGGGACAAACCGAGAGCTAGTGGAGCAGGAGATTCAGGCCAAGGAATGGGAGTTACAAGGCTAGCTACTCAGTTGAAACAAACATTAAATGACTTATATATATATATGGGGTACTAGAGGTGCAACAAAGGGTGAAGGGGAAGGAAACCGAAGCAAATGAGAGCAGAAATAATGACTACAGAAATAAAGAAAAAAAAAACAGAGCCATGAGCAAGGAAAACTGGTGAAGGAAGAGAGTAGAAGTGGAAATGATAAAGAGAAAACAGAGGACACGAGTTCCTCTACAAGCCAAAAATGGAAGAAAAAGGGTTGCTTAAAGTATTGCTGGTTGGGGTAAAAGGGAGCTGCGCTTATGATTGAAGGAAAAAAAATAAAATAAGGGAATAAGGCAGTAGCTGAGAGTAAGAGGAGATAGCAAGGAAGGAAACACGAGGAAGAGAGGGTGAACGTTGGGATGAAAACCTATAGCTAAACCGAGAGGTAGGGAATATCAGTACAGGTTTCAACAGGATTTGAGAATTTTAAGTGGCAAGAATGATGGCCATCGAGGTTGTAAAAGGCCAAGCCAGGAGTGACTAAAACAAGGGAACCTTTGTCTTTGTGAGAAGCAAGAAAGACAGTAGAAGAGAAAGAGCTAGACTGGGGTAGAAAGCAAACGATACAGAGCCAGAGGATAATGGAAGTGTGATCGTGAGTTGCTGTTTGGTGTTGATTTAAGCTGGAAACATGGACGTGATCGGGAAGGAAATAGAAGTGAGGTGAAACAGTTGTGGACTGGTAGAAGAAGGGTGATGAAGATGGAGATGATAGTCGAGAGAGAGGGTGTCACGACCCTTTTCATCCTTTTCATCCGAAAATCACCATAAATTTTTTACTTTTTCATTTCCTTTCCCGGTTGTGAACAACTCCATCGATTACAATTGGGCTATGAGTCAGTATTAATCATTATTACCATTCATCTTTCAATTAATCAAGAGCAAGTACATGCATTTAAAAGTTTAAGTTCTACATTTATACATGTTTGCTAGCACTTACATCCCCCATATTACAATTCAAAATGAATACTGTGCTATTACATATTTAGATACAAAAAGAAATCTTGTGTGCATACCTCAGTCCTTCACTAGGCTACTATGTATGCTCTGTAGAGGGAAAAATGATAGGGATGAGCAACCACACGCTCAGTAAGAAAATAATGCAGGCATGGTAGATAACTACACTTTCTACATGCTAATAATGTCATGGCACAAAAATCATTAATGTCTGGAGCATGAGGAAATATTAAAACTATGCCACATGAATATACATATATCATGTACTGAAAAACATGAAAATAGGCATGTAAACATAGAAAACCATCATGTAAAACTTCTCACGCTCATCGAAATAAAACTCATCATAATAAGAAATACTCATCACAAAACCATCCTTCAGGATTTAGAACTTTCTCAAAACATAGTAAAACTCGTCACAAACAACAATACCATCTCTTTAAAAACATCCCACAAGGCTTGACCCCTCCCTTGGGTCTACCCTGGACAATACAATTCATGAACGGTATATAAAACCAGGTGATATCATGTGAGACAGGTGGTCACTATATAATCAAGGACTCTGTTGGCCAACTATGTCATTATCATCTAAGACCACATGGATCCCGGTATGCGGGGCATCATGCTGGAACGGAGGTGGGTTAGTCCTACGCCAGACTTTAAAATCAACATCATAACCTCACGGTATAATGTACTCCATGTGATATACACGGTATAACGTACTCTGTGGACCCATATCATGGTTGAGGGTGCCTGCCATAGGTCTTATCTACCCCATGCCATGTATAACCTACTCAGTCTCCAGTGCACATGCGAGCATCTCATCCGTGTGACTAGCAGTCTACACGAGGCATCCAGCACGACTCGTGCGAGCATCTCATCCGTGTGACATAAAGTCTACACAAGGCATCCAGCACGACTTACTACATATCACAGTGTGAAAAGCCCTGTGCGAGCAAAGCTATAACACGATTTCATGCGTCATCAGTAAATACCCTCGTATGAGCAATGCTCTTGTACAGTTTTATGCATAACAAACATTGAGAAAATCAAGTACGAGCATAGCTCTAGTACAGTTATATGCATAAGAAAATCAATTAAAGCCCATGTACCAAAAAAAGCTCCAGTATAGCTCATAAAACATCACATAAATCTTATAGGTGGCTCTATTTCAACAAAACACGTTTAAGCCACAGTTAGCACCGGACTCTTGCTATTTCACAAAATTATGAAGTCAATAGCCAACCTATCCGTAGCTTTGCTTAAACTAAAGCAATGTATTACGTAAAAATATTAAAACATGATGTTTATGCAATTATTAGCCTTACTACCCCTTTTGTAAGATTCAATTCCAAAACCAAAATCATCTATATCCGAAATCATTCTTACAAATCATTAATTCTTTTCTAGATAACCAAGCAATTAAAAAGCCCTATAAACACCCTCAAAATACGTGCAGCTACCTCTAGATACTCATAAAATTCCCTTACTTGGAATCGCGTCGAGTGTTTTCACTTCCTTAAAGCTGCTCGATCGCACAATTCAATTCGTTTCCATTGAAATCTCTAGAACTGTACACATTACTTATCACATCAATTTAACCCAATACAACATAATTCTCGCGTTCATTACATTCGATTCAACTTATTGGGTCCATTAACACTTATTGGGCCTTACTTTCTTTTAAATCCATTTTGATTGCTCTATTCGTTTCTCGGGAATCTATTAGTTCCACCAAACTTATTGGTTCACACTAAACTGGCATTAAGCTCTTAATGCCTCTAGTTCATTATTTTCTTCACTATGGCAATTTATCAAACACCTCTTATGCCCATTATCAATCATCATCTATTTCGACATATATATTTCACAAAACTATCTTAGAATCATCTATACATGCTTACTAACATCTCTACATGCTTAAATCATCATCAACTCCATGCCATTTCAACTTTCTCTCACTAAACCCATTCTAGGTCATGGTAGTTTAAGCATGTACATGAACATTTCAACAAACATTATATACACCAATCAACTCATCAAAATGTCTATATTAACATACTAGAAGATGGTATATAGAAATCTTAACGAGCTTGATTTTTTTCTCTTTTTACCAAATTAGGGAAAAACCTCTTTTCTCCTTCAGTCCAAAGTTTGAGCTTCCAATCTTTGACTATGTTGTTCTCTTCCACACTAGGAACAATTTTACTCAAATAGCTTTTTCCTCAATCTTTTTGGAAGGTAAGGATATCATAAAGTGAGAAAACTAGGTTGTTTTTAGGTTAAAATGAAAGGTTTTGGGATTTTTGGGGAAGAAGGCTCGATAGTCAGGTCATTTTTTATAGAAATCGCGTTATAAGATCGATCTCCAAGGGTGGAGATCGATCTCCCCTTGCTTAAATTTCTTTAGAATTCGACACTACAGGTTAGGGGATCGATCTACTTCTTGGATAAGATCGATCTGCTCAAAGGGATAGGATCAATCTTTGTTAATAGGATGGGATCGATCTCGGCTTGGCAGAAAGCTTCAGAGATTGATCTGGCTTTAGGAAGAGATCTTTCTGGCCTATCCAGAGGCTACTGGAGATCGATATGCTTTAAGTGAGGGATCGATCTCCCTCTTCCAGCATGCTTGGCATTGTATTTCAAGGCAATGAGATCGATCTCCCCTTGTAATAGGATCGATCTGGCCTTCATCCTGCAGTATTTCAACTGCAATTTTCTAAATATCTCAAAGTTAAACTCATATTTAATCACTTCAACACCCATTTTGCATTTCATTCACACTTAACACTAAAAAATTTCAATTCTTATAATTCATTTATCGTGTAACTTGTCTATACATCGTGGAAATCATAAGATTACATCGAAATTCATGAGTCTTACATTCCTCCCCTACTACAAGAAATTTAGTCCTCCAAATTAGAACCAAGATAATCTGAGAACAACTCTGGGTGCTTTTCTTACATCATACTCTCAAACTCACAAGTGGCTTCCTCTGGAGTGTGATATTGCCAAAAAACTTTCACTAAAGGAATCGTCTTCGACCTCAGCACCTACTCTTTCCTATCGAATATCTGAACTAGCTTCTCTAAATACGACATACTCTCCTTGAGTCCAATGGCTCGTATCTTATCACATGTGTCAGGTCCGGGTGGTATTTCTGAAGCATAGAGACGTGGAATACGCTATGAACGCATGCTAACTCCGGCGGCAATGCCAACCTATAAGCCTTATATCCCACTCTCTCCAGAATCTTAAAGGGTTCGATATATCCAGGGCTCAACTTACCTTTCTTACCAAACCTCATAATCCATTTCGAGGGAGAAACTCGCAAAAATACTGACTCACCTACAAAAAACTCTAGTGGTCTCAGTCTCTTGTCAGCATAACTCTTTTGCTGGCTCTGAGCTATCCGTAACCTCTCACATATCAACAGGACGTCCTTAGAGGCTTGCTGCACTAAATCAGGAGCAAAAATCTACTTGTCACCAACCTCTTCCCATCCAATAGAGG
Organism: Firmiana major; assembly: GCA_033439115.1. Lineage (NCBI taxonomy): Eukaryota > Viridiplantae > Streptophyta > Magnoliopsida > Malvales > Malvaceae > Firmiana > Firmiana major. The sequence continues at coordinate 57,539,159 of CM065900.1, forward strand.
ATCAACATATGCATCCATACAATGCCTCATATGGTGCCATCCCGATACTCGCATGATAGCTATTATTATAAGCAAACTCGACCAACGGTAGGTGATCATCTCAAGAGCCTCTAAAATCCAGCACACAGGCTCTCAACATATCCTCTAGGGTCTGTATTATCCTCTCTGACTGATCATCTGTCTGAGGATGAAAAGCGGTGCTAAAACTCAATTGGGTCCCCATCGTTTCTTGAAAATGTTCCCAAAAATGGGAAGTGAAGCGGGCATCCCGGTTAGAAACAATGCTTACTGGAACACCATGTAACCGAACTATCTCTTAAACATACAAGTCCGCCTACTGAATCAGAGTATCTGTTACTCTCATAGCTAAGAAATGGGCTAACTTCGTCAACCGATCCACAATCACCCAAATGGCATCATAACCTCTGTGGGTCCCTGGTAAACCCATCACAAAATCCATGGTGACGTGCTCCCACTTCCATGTCGGTATCGGTAGAGGCTGCAAAAATCCTACAAGCTTCTGGTACTCTACCTTCACTTGCTGACAGATGAGACATCTAGCGATATATTCAGTAATATCTCTCTTCATTCTAGACCACTAATAAATTTTTTGAAGGTTCTAATACATCTTGGTACTTCCCGGATGTATCGTATACCTCGATGAGTGAGCCTCTTATAAAATCAATCTTCTGATCTTTTGATCCTCGGGAACACATATCCTTCCTCTGAACCTCAGCCATCCATCTATACTAAGCTCAAAATCAGTACCCACACCTCTCTGTACCTGACTCAACCAATTGGTACACCGTCGATCAATATGTTTGAGCCTGTCGAATACTACTAATCAATTTTGGCACCAATCTCAGACTAGCCACAACATCAAATCTCTCTGTATCGGGTGGGGCTACATCAAAACTGAAGTTCGTGAACTGTTCGAACAACTTGTGTTCTCGAACTATCATATAAGACACCAACTCGAGGTTCTTCCTGCTTAAAGCATCGACAACTACATTCGCCTTACCCGAGTGGTACACGATTTCACAATCATAATCCTTTAGGAGTTCAAGCCATCTTCTCTTTCTCATATTCAACTCTTTCTGTGAGAACAGATACTTAAGGCTCTTGTGATCCGTATATACCTGAAATTTCTCACCATATAGATAATGGCGCCATATCTTCAATGCAAACATTACGACTGCCAACTCTAGATCATGAGTGGGATAGTTCCTCTCGTGATCCTTCAATTGTTTGGATCCATAGGCAACTACCTTCCCATCCTGCATAAGTACACAGCCCAGTCCCTGATGTGATGTATCCGTATACATAGAGAAACCTCCTGAACTGGTAAGAATGGTGAGAATTGGAGCAGTTGTCAATCGACGCTTAAGCTCTTGAAAACTCCTTTCACATGCCTCAACCCATACAAACTTAACATCTTTCTGCGTGAGAAGTGTCAACGGAGCAGCCAGTCTGGAGAAACCCTCTACAAATCTTCGATAATAACTTGTCAATCCCAAAAAACTTCTGATCTCACTAACTGTCTTGAGCTGTTCCCACTATACAACTGCATCAATCTTGGATGTATCTACTGATACCCTATCCCTAGATACAACATGGCCCAAAAATGAGATCTGCTCCAACCAAAAGTTACACTTACTGAGTTTGGCATATAATTCCTTCTCTTAGAGGGTCTATAGAACTATCCTTAAATGTTGCTCATGATCTTCCCTGGACTTGGAATAAACCAATATATCATCAATAAACATTATCACAAACTGGTCCAGGTATAGCTTAAATACATCATTCATCTAAGCCATAAATGTTACGGGGGCATTCGTCAATCCGAATGGCAAAACCAAGAACTCGTAGTGACCATAATGGGTATGAAATGCTGTCTTGGGTACATCTCCACTCTGTATCCTCAACTGATGTACCCAGATCGCATATCTATCTTAGAAAAGACTTGTGCTCCCTGGAGCTGATCCAACAAATCATCTATGCGTGGAAGGGGGTACTCGTTCTTAATGGTGGCCTTATTCAACAACCGGTAATCTATACACAATCGAAGGCTCCCATCCTTTTTTCTTACAAACAATACCGATGCTCCCCAAGGTGAGACGCTCAGTCTAATAAACCCTTTCTCTAGCAACTCTTACAACTGCTTCTTTAGCTCCTCTAACTCAATCGGTGCTATTCTATACGGTGGCTTAGATATTGCTCTGTACCAGGTACCAACTCTATACAAAACTCCATTTCCCTGTCGGGTGGTAGCCCTGGTAAGTCGTCCGAAAAGACATCAGGAAACTCTGCAACCACTGGGATGTCTCTAATTCCAAGTGTGCCTTATCTGTGTAAACCACGTATGCAATAAACCCTTCACATTATCCTTTTCGCCGTTAGTGACATAGGTCATCATATTAACATTCATGATTAACAAGCATATTCATCTCTTTAATATGATAATTAAAAATTATACTCTTCTCATATACAATAATCATGTTCTTTCATTTCTTTTCAATAAAACTTACAATAAGATTATCTATCTTTGGAAACATCACTATCTTAGCATAACAATCTGTAACAACACAATTTGCAGCCAACCAATCCATTCCTAAGATTACATCAAAATCTCTTATATTAAGTAGAATAAGGTCGACCGTCATATCTTTCCCTCCTATTTTCAGCCTACAATCCTTATAAATATATTCAGTCAACTGACTATCATTCATATGTGTAGAAATTAATAACATTCTATCTAATGATGTAGACTTTACATGCTTCAACAACTTATGTACAAAGGAAGGCAATATAAAGGAATGCATGACACCAGGATCAAACAATACAAATGTTTCTAAATAAAAAATTAGGATAGTACCTTTAATCACATTCGTTGAAGTGTCTGCAGTGTCTTGATCCAGTGCATGTACTCACCCTCTGCCAACCGTCTGTTTCCCTTTTTCCTTAGTTGTAGCTTTTCTCATTGGAGTAAAAGTCTCAATAGGAGCTCTCTTTGACTCCTTGCCCTTCTGTGTGGCAATCTCAATCATCTCTGGACAATACCTCGTGATATGTCCTGACTTCCCACATCTGTAACACACAACAGGGGTCGTCAGACAAGGCCTGGTACCACGAAATCTACCATAACTCCTACACTGCTCGGTAGTACGTCGTGGTCCTCCAATGACTACACCCGTCGGTGGAGCTAAAGTTAGGTACATAGGAGGTTCAGCAGCTCTCTCTTGCACCTCCTCAATCTTTGGCCTCTTCTCAAACAATCTCTTACCTCCTCTTCTGGCCACTCTATCAATCCCGAATCTCTTTCGGTCTCTATCTCATACCACTAACCTTTCCAAATTCTGAGGCATTCTGCTCATAGTCTTGTTCACATAGCTGCGCCTTACGCACTGCCTCTTCATAAGTGAGGATTTCAAACGAAGCCAATCTAGATCTGATGGCTGGTTTCAGTCCATGCATGAACTTCTGGACCTTTATAGCCTCACTGCTTAACGTATCAGGGTTATACCTCCCCAAGGATATGAACATGGACTCATATTCGTAAACGGAGCGATTCCCCTGAGCTAAATTCATAAACTCCATTCACAGCTTCCTCTGTGCAGTGGCTAGAATATACTGCCTCCTAAAGGCCTCAAAGAATATCTCCCATGTAAGCTCGGAGTGTCGAGCTCTCAGAATAGATACGGTAGATCTCCACCAGTGTACTGCCTCACCTTTCAGCATATATACCGTAAAGGCAACCCTCTTAGTCGATGTACATCTGAAGGACCTATACAATTTCTCCATCTCATATACCTAATCCTCAGACACAACCGGGTCCTTCACTCTTCTAAATACTGGACGTTTCAACTCTTACCATTATCGTAACCTACTCAACTCACAATCATAACCCAGGTCACTTCCGCTCGGCTGTTGAGCGATAGGAGAAGCTGTATCCTGAACTGGGGGTGGTGTAACAGTCCCTGTAGTATGAGGTCTCTCTTCCTCTACAATTGCCTATCCAGTAATAGTAGGCTGCACGGCTGGGGATTGTCTATCACCAATACCCAACGCCTGTGTGATGATCTCCACCAAGCTCTCAATACTCCGTTTTATCCTAGCGAAGCACACCTCAGTATCCCTTGGTCTCTCAATAGGGTCCTATGGAGAATGTCAGTCTAGGCTCTGCACGATTTTACGAGCCTACCTTTACGGCTTCTAGCATGTGAACTCGCCCTTCTACCTCGACGTGTAACAGGCATAATGCCCAATTTTCTATATCCATACCATTTATTAGTCTCATTCCATCTCGATATACACAGTTATATCTAAACAAAAACACACTAATACGGGGATGTAACTTTCCTACTTATTAATACTGACTCATATCAGGCCAACTCAGCTTTGATACTAATCTTTGTCACGACTTATTTCATCATTTTCTCCAAAAATCACCATAAATTTTTCATTTTTTCATTTCCTTTCTCGGTCGTGAACAACTCTCACCGATAACAGTTGGGCTATGAGTCAGTATTAATCATCATTACCATTCATCTTTCAATTAATCAAGAGCAAGTACATGCGTTTAAAAGTTTAAGTTCTACATTTATACAAGTTTGCTAGCACTTACATCCCCCATATCACAATTCAAAATGAATACTATGCTATTACAAGTTTAGATACAAAAGGAATTCTTGTGTTTATCCTCTTAGTGATGGAGAGCAGCAGATATCCGAATACAATACCTTAGTCCTTCACTAGGCTACTATGTGGGCTCTGTAGAGGGGGAAAATGATAGGGATGAGCAACCACACACTCAGTAAGGCAATATTGCAAGCATGGTAGATAACTACACTATCTACATGCTTATAATGTCATGACACAAAAATCATTAATGTCTGGAGCACGAGGAAATATTAAAACTATGCCACATGAATATACATATATCATGTACTGAAAAACATGAAAATAGGCATGTAAACATGGAAAACCTTCATGTAAAACTTCTCACGCTCATCGAAATAAAACTCATCATAATAAGAAAAACTCATCACAAAACCATCCCGCAAGATTTAGCACTTTCTCAAAACATAGTAAAACTCGTCACAAACAGAAATACCATCTCTTTAAAAACATCCCACAAGGCTCGACGCCACCCTCGGGTCTACCTTAGACAATACAATTCATGATTTGTATATAAAACCGTGTGATATCATGTGAGACAGGTGGTCACTATATAATCGAGGACTCTATTGGCCAACTATGTTATTATCATCCCAGACCACACGGGTCTCGGTGTACCGGACATCCTGCTGGAACGAAGGTGGGTTAGTCCTACGCCAGACTTTCAAATCAACATCATAACTTCACGATACAGTGTACTCCATGTGATATATATGATACAACGTACTTCGTAGACCCATATCATGGTTGGGGGTGCCTGCCATAGGTCTTATCTACCCCATGCAATGTGCAACCTACTCAGTCTCAAGTGCACATGCTAGCATCTCATCTGTGTGACTAGCAGTCTACACGAGGCATCCAACACGGCTCGTACGAGCATCGCATCCATGTGACATAAAGTCTACACGAGGTATCCAACATGACTCATTACATATCACAGTGTGAAAAGCCCTATGCGAGCAAAGCTCTAGCACGATTTCATGCATCAACAGTAAATACCCTCGTACGAGTAACGCTCTAGTACAATTTTGTGCATAACAAACATTTAGAAAGTCACGTACGAGCATAGCTCCACTACGGTTATATACATAAGAAAATCAATGGAAACCCACGTACGAGAAAAAGGTCCAGTACGACTAATAAAACATCACATAAATATGATAGGTGGCTCTATTTCAACAAAACAAGTTTAAACCACAGTTAGAACCGGACTCGTGCTATTTCACAAAGTTATGAAGTCAATATCAACTTATCTGTAGCTTTGCTTAAACCAAAGCAATGTATTACATAAAAATATCAAAGCATGATGTTTATGCAATTATTAGCCTTACTATCCCTTTTGTAAGATTCACGTCCAAAACCAGAATATCTATATCCGAAATTGTTTTTACAAATCATTAATTCTTTTCTAGATAACTGAGCAATTGCAAAGTCCTATAAACACCCTCAAAATACGTGCAGCTACCTTTAGATACTCATAAAATTCCCTTACCTGGAATCGCATCGAGTGATTCCACTTCCTTAGAGCTGCTCGATCGTGCATTTCGATTCGCTTCCAATGAAATCTTTAGAACTGCACACATACACATTACTTATCACATCAATTTAACTTAATACAACACAGTTCTCGCGTTCATTATATTCGATTCGACTTATTGTTTTCATTAACACTTATTGGGCCTTACTTTCTTTTAAATCCATTTTTATTGCTCTATTCATTTCTCGAGAATCTATTAGTTCCACCAAACTTATTGGTTCACACTAAACCGGCATTAAGCTCTTAATGCCTCTAGTTCATTATTTCCTTCACTATGGCAATTTATCAAACACCTCTTATGCCCATTTTCAATCATCATCTATTCCAGCATATATATTTCACAAAACTATCATAAGATCATCTATACATGCTTGCTAGCATCTCTACATGCTTAAATTATCATCAACTCCATGCCATTTCAACTTTCTCTCACTAAACCTATTCTAGGTCATGGTAGTTTAAGCATGTATATGAACATTTCAACCAACATTATATACACCAATCAACTCATCAAAATGTCTACATTAGCATACTAGAAGATGGTGTATAGAAATCTTACCTAGCTTGATATTTTCCTCTTTTTGCCAAATTGCGAAAAAACCTCTTTTCTCTTTCAATCCAAAGTTTGAGCTTCCAATCTTTGACTATGTTGTTCTCTTCCACACTATGAACAACTTTGTTCAAGTAGCTTTTTCCTCAATCTTCTTGGATGGTAAGGATATCCTAGTGACACACCCTAAGGGTATTATCCGCAAGTGCACGGGTCGTGCAAGTAATAATGGGATTTGAGTCCCGAGTTATCGTCTCACAGAGAAGTTGATCAGCCTAATTAACTACCGGTTAATCTTACCCTAAGTATATCCTAGCAAATTATGAATTTAAAGTGGGTGATCTAATAAGGCTAATTAAAAATACTGGAAAGCAATAAAATAATAAGAACTAAAGAAAATAAAACCGAGCAAAATTTACTTACAGTACTCTGAGCAATTAAAAGCAAAAAAACCTATAAAAGAAAATTAAAACAGTTAAGATCAATTAACGCAACTAAAATAAAATGCAAATATGAAAATAAAGCAATAAAATTTAATTAAACTAAACTTTAAACAAACTTAAAATAAAAATGCATGAATTTAAACTAATGAAAATTGCAAATTAAACTAGCCTAAAATCTAATGAAAACTAAATTAAAAATTGCATGAAACACATTAAATCTAATTTAACTTTAAAATGCAACTCATAAAATACTAAACTAAAATAAAGTCCTAAAACATATAATATAAAATTAACTATTAACTAAAACTTAAAACTAAAGATTAAATTAACAACTTAAAACATTAAATTTACTATCAATTAACCACTAACCTAACTAACACTAATGAAAATAATCAAAATGCAATCAACATTCACTTAAACCAAGGAAAGGTGGCCAAACAAGGCCTTAACAAATTGCAACGATGTGGTCCTGACATGCAGTATTATTCATGCTTCATCTTTAGCAGATTGATTTCCAGGAGCTGCTCTCAGATGCGTCCTCCATTCTGCTCTTGTCGTGCTGTTGCAGGTGCTGCTATCCATCCTCTACACGTCCGCGACCTCTGCATTGGTTGCTGTCAGTCTGCTCTCAACTTGCCCAGCATGTCCCTACCGAGCATCACCCACATCCAGAGCCTGCTTTGGATGCTCCAGGTTGCTATTGGTCTTGTCCTCTGCTCCAGGTGATGTGAGTGATGTACTGCTCCTGGTCCATGTAATGTTCCTTGGCCTGTCCTGCTAGTGAACATCCCCCTCTTCAATATTGCAACTGAATTGGAACAAACTATAACTATGCAAGTGACTTGCCATCATCCTTCTGCTTTAGTCCAGTACTCGGGTAAATCTTACTTCCTCTTGAAAATGTCACCCGACTGAAGTGCAATCAAGGAAAGATTAGTAAATAATTATCAACAATGCAAACACTAGAAAAGCTAAACCCATTTAATGCAACTATAATAAGAAGCATGAAATCGAACCTAAAAAAAAATATAACAGGGAATAATGCAACGAAACAGAAAATATAATCAACACAAAACATAAATTAAAACAAAGCTAGACTAAGATTAAACACAAATCTATAATTCCTTAACAACTTCATCGACTACCCACACTTCAATAATCATACTAGCTCGGTCAGTACACATCCTATCAAACTTATAGCCATCACACTTAGATTAATGCAAATAACAGTCGTGAAAAGAGAATGAACAATAACACATTCACAAAACAGGGCAGAATAGAGAATTGATCGGCTTGTTGGTTTGTTTCTTTGTTACCATCCAGCTACCCATCGAACACATTCTCTCATATTACACAGAAGCATCTCCAAGCAAACATCAACTAAGAAAATGAAGAAAACTAACACTGAACACTAATTCAATAATGAAGAAACTTATAAAACATGAAAACATGAGGGTCCTAGGCCACTGTTTCCTTCATTTTCTTCTCCTTCTGTGTTCCACATTTGCCATTGATGTGGATAAATGCTAAGCATCAACCCTCATCAAAGCATCAAAACCAAATGGCATAAATAGAGGAAGAACCGAGACTATAAAAATGGGATTTGGTGGCTAACCGAATGCAAAGAAAATAAACCAAAAACAAGAACAAAAAAAATAAAGATTGATCAAACCAAAAACATAGATATTTAAGGGAAACCGAGGGCAAATCAACTAGGAAATCAACTATGCAAATAGAACTCAATAAAAGAACTAGTTTTTATCAAATCGAGAACATGAAATGAAATTGATTTTCATTGAAAAATAAATCCAAGACTAATGAAGAACATAAAGAAAATGGAATGAATAGTAAAACAACTTGTAAAAAACTATTCAAAAATTTTAAAGAAAGCTTTTAAAATTAACCTAAAAACTATTTTACCCTAATTTACATCCCCTTTCAATTGCCATCATTTTCTATTTATATACACACTTAGGGGTACAATTGTAATTTTTTCATCCTAGATGAGTTGGCATTGTTTGGCCACTTGTCTTCACACCATTGGCTCCTTGAAAATAATATTTCCATGTCATCTGTCTTTTTGTCCAATTGGATGTGCTAGGCTCGTGTTGTCCGCGTGGTCCAATCTCTATTTTAGCTCAATTCCGATCCATTTTCTACCGAAATATTCAAAATTCATCTGGATTTAATTTATCTACAAACATGAGAATTTTAATTAAATAAAAGGGATAATTAACAAAATAAATTGGGGATTTAAATAATTAATTAGGAAATTAAGCATAAATAATTCTAAAAATATAGAATTATCACCTAGAGTGAGAAAACTAGGTTGTTTTTGGGTTAAAATGAAGGTTTTGCGATTTTTGGGGAAGAAAGCTCAACACTCAGGTCCTTTTTATAGAAATCACGTTATGAGATCGATCTCCAAGGGTGGAGATTGATCTTCCCATGCTTAAATTCCTTCAGAATTTGACAATGCAGGCTAGGGGATCGATCTGCTTCTTGGATGAGATCGATTTGCTCAAAGGGATAAGATCGACTTTGTTCATGAGATGAGATTGATCTGGCCGGAGGCTACTGAAGTTCGATTTGGCATATCCAAAGGCTACTGGAGATCGATCTGCTTTGAGTGAGGGATTGATCTCCCTTTTCTAGAATGCTTGGCATTGTATTTCAAGGTAATGAGATCGATCTCACCTTGTAATGAGATCGCTCTGACCTTCATCCTGCAGTATTTAAGCTGTAATTTTCTAGATTTCTCAAAGTTAAACTCATATTAAATCACTTCAACACCCATTTTGCATTTCATTCACACTTGACACTAAAAAATATTCAATTATTATGATTCATTTATCGTGTAACTTGTCTGTACATCGTGGAAATCATAAGATTACATAGAAATTCGCGGGCCTTACAGAGGGAGGAACGACGATGTCGGGAGAAGAACCATGAGCAAGGAAGTCGACTACCTGCGAGAAAGAAAAAAAGAAAGAAAGAAAGAAAAGAATTTTTGGCGGGAAAAAGGAAAAGTAAATAGAAAAAAATGAAAAAAAAAAAAGAAGTAAAATATATGTATATTTTAATATATATATATATATATATATATTAGAGAAGAGAATGAATATTTAAGAGAAATGAAAGTGCATCGAGAATTTGGGAAAAACTCGGGGAAAAGATAGTTGAAAATATTGGTTCAAAATTTTTAAAATACTGGTATGAAATTTCGGTGAAAATAAACTGAGTGGACTGAACTCGTCGACTCGCTACGTTGAGACAATCGAGGACTACAAACATACATTGAGGTAGGAATTTATGCAAGTTTTAGAGATAACTGTATGTATTTTATGATTTCATGTAGGTAGAGATAGAAATTTCCTATATTACCCCTACCTATAGACTGAATCGTACTGTAAAGTGTCGAAAAATCATAATTGCATAAATTGCATGATTTTCAATGTTTTCATCGTTGAATACTGTTTCCAACAATATATGGATAGGTCAGTTATTGTTTTTACTGTCTGCATAAAATAACACGTTTTACGAAGTTAAGTGTGCTCGAGTGGGAGAAATTTCTGTTATGGGTGACCTCCCGGGAAGTCTCCACTCAAATATCGTTTATGCATTGTTTCTGTACCGAACCTTAATTTTTATATCATTTTTGAAAGAATTGAACCACCTATCTGATTTTTGATACGAAACAGTGCTAGAGCCCTCGTGAGAAAAACTGTTGTGTATTGTTGTGTGTTCTTGCACTGACCTTTTGTGACGCCCCGGAAGCACGAAAAATATGGAAATTTAAAACTTATTTACATCATTACACAATTCTGAATGCATTCCTGTGCAGTATCATGCATAATCATATATATTATAAAACTTTCACCTCAGGATCTCATCATCTAAAATTCATATATCATACCAATATACATTCCTTAATATAGATTTAATTAATCCTAATACATCCCGTACATCATTGTTCATCAAGTGTCTGTAAATATAACTTTAGTCTGGGTACATGAAATGTTAAATATACCTCAAATACAATATACGGCCTGGAGCTGAAGCCCTCCACTAGCCACTACACCGTACGTCGCAAGAAAACTCTCTTCACTTGAAGAAATCGGGGGGGGGGGAGGGGATATAAAAATAGGGTGAGCTTCTAAATAGCTCAGTAAGGGGGTAAGGGACTCATTAACAAAAATGATTAATTACACGACACAATCATTTTGTTTTGTAATTGAAACTCAAATAACTCAATAGAAAATGTAGCATTAAATCATTAAAAACATCATCATCATTTCACTTCTCTAGGATCATGAAGAAACATGAGAGTAATGGTTCGGTATAAAAAAATCATAGTTACAAGCATGTGGAAATCAAGATGCGATAATGATTTTTCTCATAAAAACGTGATAGAAATCACCTTTGTAGTAATGCACGTGGCACAAACACAAACACAATCTCGTGTGTAAAAGGGAGACTAGGCAAATAAAACTCAGATAAAAACATCTGTCATGGCACATCAAAATAATCTCCTCTGGGTGCACATCCCAGGCATCCTCAAAAGAGGGAATGTCGCTACCAGAGCAAGGCCTCTCATGATGCACACTATCGGTCTTACATGCTACCAAACCAAGGCCACCCAGTGCCACCAGAGCGGGAGTCATCTCTCGTTACCAGAACGAAGGCATCTCTTGTAAGACCCGAAATTTAATCGTAAATTTTACGAGGTAGAAAAATATTCACAAATTTAAAGGAATGAGACTCGGACTAAAAATAAGGATCGAAATGGCCACAGGCCAAACGGGAAGGGAAGAAAATAAAATTTATCGAAAATACAAAATTAAATAGGAAAATATGGTGGAAGTATGAAGGAAAGCTAGGTTAATTTAATCCCGAAATAAGTGTAGGGGTAAAACGGTCAAAAGACCGAAATTCGGGATAAATACGATAAGAAAAATTTAATTAAAAATAAGGAATTAGGATTTCTTGATCAATAATGGGGAATTTTATAATTTCGAGTCAAATTGATCAAGATCCGAAATTTTTAGAAATACCGAAAATGTCACCCGGGACGATATCCCGAAAATACGGAAGAATTATACCGGAAAAATAAATTAAGAACTAAATAAATTTAATTTAATTTAGTTAAATTAAATTGGTGGATTAAAATATTATTTTTTGTAGATATTTTCAGATTTCTTTTGACTATTTTATAGATTATTTTAATAATAAAATGAATAGTTAAATAATAACAAAGATAAAAAAAAAAAAAAAAAAGCCTGGAAATCGAAAAAACGAAAAGAGAAACCCGAAACCCGTTTCACACCGAGAGAGAAAAACCCACTGCCGTTCGCGATCACCGGCGACCATTCGACGCCCGACGAAGCTTCCAGGAGCAAGAGCGAAGTCCGACGAACCCATAGGCACCGGAACCGAGCCGCGAGGTGGCCGGAGGAGCCCGATCCGAGCTCCGAAAATCCGCGGGAGAGAAGAGGTGACCGCCGGCGAACCACCGCACCTGGGCCGGAAAGAGGGGTACCGGTGTGTTCAGGGGAGGAAGCCGGTCATTTTGGTACCGGTCTTGGTCGGTAAGACCGCCGAAATCGCCGGCGACGGCAAGAGGCAGTGAGGAGCTTCAAAACGGCACCGTTTGGCAGGAAGGAAAGGGAAGGAAAGGGAAGGAAAGGGAAGGAAAAGAAAGGAAAAGAAAAGGAAGGAAAAGAAAGGAAAGGGAAGGAAAAGGAAGGAAAGGGGAAGAAAATTACCGGGGGACGACTCGAGGTTCGGGTAAGTCGACCGAGGGTCGATATTGACCTACGGGTGAATTCCGGAAATTTAATTTAATATTATTTTAATGGAAAATAATCCGGATTTACCTAATTATGCAGTTTTACGACGGAGACCGAACGAGAGCCGATCGAGCTCCGATCTTCGTACCCCGCATCGTATCGGGTAAGTACGATAAGGTTTCTTTAAATATTGATTTTAAGTATTTTACGGAATTACGGATTAATTTCACATAGGAAGGAATATTAATTCGTAATTGCAATAAATTGCCGTAAATGGTATACGGGCTATCCAATGAACTTGGATCGAAGCCCGATAATTATTAGTAAACCGCATAAGCCCGGTATACCCGAAGAAGGGAATTAATAAATAAAAGAGGGCTGAAATGGGCCGAGACCAAATAGGGTAAATAGGGCCCAATACTCTAAAGTTGGTCAGTAAATACGATATACTGATCGAGATAAGTGAATTAACCTCGATTTCATGGTTATATGCAGTGACGTATTTTTGATTGGCGCGCACTTGGACCGAGAAGTTCGATATCTTCGAGATAAGCTAAGTCTACGTGCGATTCCAGGTAAGGGAATTTTATGAGCACTTAGAGGTAGCTATACGTAATTTTAAGGGGATTTACAGTACGTTAAATTCATTAGGCTACCCAAAAACAGAATAATAATTTTTACGATAAAAATTTGGAAATAGTGAAAAATGACCATTTTGCCCCCAGTTAGGAAAATTTCAAAAAGGGTAGTAAGGCTATGGAATTGCATGAATTTCATGATTTTAATGTTGTATATGATTATATTGTTCTGATTTAAGCATATATGAACATAGGTCGGCTATTGATTTCGTGAACTATACGAAAGGGTACCGGTTTGTACCGGTTACCATTTTTAAAGATGTTTTGTCAAAATCTAGCCACCTATCGTATTTATACAAGTAAAAAGAGTGCTGGAGTCTTTCTCGCACTCAAGTTTACTGATTTTATTCTCATGAAAAGCCGTATTGGAGCATTGCTCGTACGAGAAATTTGTGTGTGCACAAAACCGTGCTGAAGCTTCGCTTGCACGCGAGATTTTAGATATCATGATATGCATAGCGTGGTGCTGTGATGAGATCCGTAAGCCTGTGACCTGGTGTGGGGCGGGCAGCAGGATGCTCACACAAATGCACTAGACGCGAGTTGACATGCATATAGTCGTGCGGAAGCCTCCTGTAGACTATGTGTCACAGAGAGTTGAGATACTCGCACATATACTTTGAGACATGGGTTGGTTATCGACATAGTATTGGGCTGGCTAAGACCTACGGCAGGCACCCCCAGACTATGATATGGGTTCACGGAGTACGATGTACCGTGTATATCACACGGAGTACGCTGTACCGTGCAGTCATGATGACTATTATGTTACTTGATATTCTGGCGGGTAGGACTTGACCCCACCTCCCGTTACAGTTGTGATACCCCGCACACCGGGATCCGTGTGCCTGGGATCACAGGGACAAAATATGGCCATAGTCCTCGATTTTTCATACAGTAACCTACATGCCTCACATGATATCATACGGTCTGGATAGACCAGGACAAACCCGATGGAGGGGTAGTCCCGATTTATGTTTTTAAAAGAGATTTGATTTGATGAATCAAGGTATTCCCGAGAGATGGGTTTGACCTTGATGAAGTTGTTCTATAATGAAACAAATGAGTTTTAAAGCGAGAGTTTATGATGAAATAAATGAGTTTTAAATGAGATGAATTTATGATGAAACAAATAAGTTTCAAAGTGATGAGTTTGTGATTAAACAAATGAGTTTTAATGTGACGAGCATGAGATGTCTACATGATGATTTTTCCATGTGTGCTTTATATGCCGATTTCATGATTTCTTGTATATGATATATACATACATGTGGCATTGTTTTAATCTTACCTCATGCTCCGAAAGTAAACGATTTTTACATCATGACATTATCAGCACGTAGATAGTATAGTTATCTACCTGCTTACATTATTGCCTTACTGAGCACGTTTCGCTCACCCTTTCATTTTCCACCCCACAGGGTATATTCAGCAGAAGAGAGCGACAATAGTTTCGCATCTCGGTTATCCGCTGCTTCTTATTAAGATCAGGTATACACATTTATATAATTTTTGTATCTGAACATATAGATGCACAGTACTGTATATGGATTTAATATTGGGGATGTATTTTGTTTAAATAAATTGATATGTGAATGTGAATATGAAAATGGAATGGTAAATAGATTAGAGGTTACTAACACCGAATCATAGCCCAACTGTTTAGAAGTGTATAACTGTTCACGACTGGTGATGATTAAAAAAAAAAAGCGAAAAATTTGTAGGGATTTTTAGGTAATTTGGGTCGTGACATCTCTCGCTGCCAAAGCGAAGGAATATCAGACTTACATGCTACCAGAGCAACCCTCGGACTTATATGCTACCAAAGTAAGGCCCGATGTGTTATCACATGACATGCCTAAGTCTCAATATCAACCATTATAATATAAAACCATTTTTGCCTTCACGTAAAGCGCATAATGGTTTCTCTCATAAAACTCATCTGAAAACGTTTTTGTACTCATTACAAAACATGTCAAAACCGAGCTCAAATAGGTAAAACCACATACACATTTGTCAAATCTTAATATACCTTAATGTAGAGCCTAAATCCCGTTTCACATTTAAACTCAAATAGTTTGTAAAATAATTTCACATTTTGTTTACAACTCATGAAAATTAGGCCCCAACCTGCTATAAAATCGTGTGCAATAACTCAATCACAACTTGTAAAACATGCTTGTTTCTCAAAACATTTTATGCTACAAAATCATCACAAATCACATATACAAATGAGTTTAAGTTTTCCCTTACTTCGTTGCACCTCGTATAGTGCAATCATTCCCCCTAACGACAGACTAGCCTCGCATTCCCCTCTGGAACTCTCGGGCACAATGTAAAAACGACATCAACACATCATCACATTTTGTCTAATCTCAACATCGAGCATAATTGATCACTTTCTCATAATTTCTCAATACCTCAATGATTCTAACAACCCTAACCATTTTCAGCCTACTCATCACAACATATACAGCTACAATCGCAAAAATCTACTTCCAAATCAAGGATTAAAGCTTAGAAATTTACCTGAAACTTGTGGAGTGCTCAATTCATGCCTCAGCTCAAATCGTCCTTTGATTTCCATGTATGTTGTTCTCCTTTTGGTGAGGAACAACTTTCCTTCTTGCCACAACCTCTGATTCGAACGAAAATGGGCACTTTGAAGGAGAGAGAAAGCTAGGGATTTTGGTTTTTTGGAGAGAGAAAAGACGAGTTCCAACAAAAACACAAGGGTCTTTATATAGGTAGAGGGCAGGAGATCGATCTGCTACTATAGGAGATCAATCTGCATTTGAATTTGGGAATATTTTGGTCACTTTTTATGCCTACCAGATCAATCTGTCGAGGGGTAAGATCGATCTCATAATCTTGAGGAGATCGATCTGCTCCTTGTGAGGAGATAGATCTGCATTTTACAGAAACATTTGGAGATCGATTTGCTCCTATAGGAGATCGATCCCTTTAAGGTAGAATCATAAGGAGATCGATCTGCCTTCCTTGGGGATCGATTTTCTTGTCTAGACTTTCCATTCCTTGTCACTTTGGCCTACCAGATCGATCCCCTATTCTCCAAGATCGATCTGGCCTCATAGTTCCACTATATGGTTACACACTTGGTATAAAATCTCCATATATAATTGCCATAATTTACTCAATTGATTACTTAACATTCAATACTTAGAAATTTCCTTTCTTACCACCTCAATATATGAGTACATCACATTTAGCTCAATCAATTACACTTCATATTCACATTATAAAATTAGATGTGTAGAGAATTCTCAGGTTTCATATCCTCCCCACCTTCAAAAGAATTTGGTCCTCCAAATTCAACTTGACTCGTCAAACAGATGGGAGTACTTCTCCTTCATGAGGCTTTCCAATTCCCAAGTTACCTCCTTCATTGAGTGATGTTTCCATAAAACTTTCACTAATGGGATGCTTTTAGTTCGAAACACTTTCTCTTTTCTATCGAGGATTCGGACGGGTTCTTCAGTGTAGCTCATATTCTCTTGTATGTTCATCTCTTCATACTCTATGACATGAGAAGGGTCCAGGTGGTACTTCCTCAACATAGATACATGGAAGACGTTGTGTATCCCAGACATCTGTGGGGGTAACGCCAACCTGTAGGCTACCTCTCCCACTCTTTCAAGAATCTCGAATGGTCCAATGTATCGAGGACTCAATTTTCCTTTCTTTCCAAATCTCATGATACCCTTACTTGGTGATATCTTTAGAAATATTGCATCACCAACATCAAACTTGAGTGGCCGTCTACGGACATCTGCGTAGCTTTTCTATTTACTTTGTGCAGCCCATAATCTCTCACATATGAGTTTCACACTCTGTACAGCCTATTCAACTAGCTCGGGAGCATTTATCTTTTTGTCACCTACTTCTTCCTAAGCTACAGGGGATTTACACCTCCTACCATATAGAGCCTCAAAAAGTACCATTCCAATACTCGCATGATAGCTATTATTGTACGCAAGCTCTGCTAGGGGCAAGTGATCATCCCTTGATCCCTTAAAATCCATCGTACACACCATCAACATATCCTCTAGGGTCTGAATAGTCCTCTCTGACTGACCATCTGTCTGAGGGCGATAGGTGGTACAAAAGTCAATCGAGATCCCATAGACTCCTGAAACTGGGTCCAAAATCTGGAGGTAAATCGAGAATCTCTGTCAGAAGTAATACTCACTAGAGCCCCATGTAATCTAGCTATCTCGCTAACATATAACTCAACTAAAGCATCCACAGTATCTGTGCTCTTGATGGCAAGGAAGTTGGCACTTTTTTCAATCTATCCACTAAGACCCATATAGTGTCATGACCTCTTCGGGTCCTCGGTAAACCCATAGTAAAATCTATGGTGACATGCTCCCATTTCCATGTTGGCACAAGTAAAGGTTGTAATAATCCTCCTGGCTTCTGATGCTCAGCTTTCACTTGCTGGCACACTAAACATCTGGCCACATAATCTACCACGTCTCGCTTCATACCACTCCACCAGTATACCTTTCTCAAATCTCGGTACATCTTAGTACTCCCTGGGTGCATGGTGTATTACGAGCAGTGGGATTCTCTTAGTATCTGTCTCTTCAGGGTATCATCATCTGGTATAAAAATTCATCCTCTAAATCTTAACAATCCATCCTCATTGACTATGAGATCTGATTGCGAAGTCTGTTCAGCTTGGCTAACCATATCAATCAACCTCTGATCATCACGCTGCCCAGTTCCAATCTGATCCATGATTCTGGGCTCTATTCGCACGCTAGCCAAAAATCCAGTCTCTACCTCTTTAACTCTGATCCGGAGTTCGACGAACTACTCTAATAAATCCTATTCCCTGATCATCATAGTAGATATCATACTCTTCCTGCTTAGGGCATCAGCAACTACGTTGGCCTTCCTCGTATAGTATAGAATCTCGTAGTCATAATCCTTAAGGAGTTCCATCCATCTCCTTTGTCTCATATTTAACTCTTTTTGATCAAATAGATACCTCAAACTCTTATGGTCAGTGAAGATCTAGAATCTTTCCCTATATAAGTAGTGCCACTAGATCTTCAAGGTAAATACCATAGCGGTTAACTCTAAATCATGTGTGGGGTAATTTCGCTCATGATCTTTCAACTGTCGCGATCCATAGGGGACTACTCTTTCGTGCTGCATGAGCACACACCCTAATCCTTTATGGGAAGCATCACTATACACTGAAAATCCTCCTGATCCCTCAGGGATAGTCAACACAGGTGCCGCTGTTAATCTCCTCTCTAACTCCTGAAATTGAGCTCACATTGATCAATCCATATGAACAAAGTCTCCTTGCACGTGAGCTTGGTCAAAGGAGCGGCAATCCTAAAAAATCCTTCCACAAATCTTTTGTAATACCCTACCAATCCAAGGAAACTTCGTACCTCTATAGCTATCCTTGGTCTTTCCCAATTAAGCACAGCCTCCACTTTAATTGGATCAACTGATACTCCTTTCTTTGAAACTATATGACTAAAGAAAGCTATCTAATCCATCCAAAACTCACACTTACTAAGTTTTCCATATAATTGCTTATCTCGAAGTATCTGAAGTACTAACCATAATTGTTGCGCGTGTTCCTCATAAGACTGAGATTACACCAAGATATCATCAATAAAGACTATCACAAGTTTATCTAGATAATCTCTAAACACCTCATTCATTAACCTCATGAAAGCTACAGGGGCGTTCGTCAATCCAAAGGGCAATACTAAAAATTCATAATGGCCATACCTTGTCTTGAAGGCCATCTTCGGAATATCTTCCTCTTTAATCCTCAATTGGTGATACCCCGATCTTAAATCAATCTTAGAGAAGACTGAGGCCCCTCTCAGCTGACCAAGCAGGTCGTCAATCCTGGGCAATGGGTATTTATTCTTCATCGTGGCTTTATTCAATAGTCGGTAGTCTATGCATAATCTGAGACTACCATCATTCTTCCTTACAAATAGCACTGGTGCTCCCCACGGTGAGACACTGGGTCTAATAAACCCCTGATCCAATAACTCCTATAGTTGTTTCTTCAATTCCTCTAGTTCCACTAATGCCATCCTATACGGAGGTCTAGAGATAGGCTGAGTATCTAGTACCAAATCAGTGGTAAACTATAGCTCTCTCTCTGGTGGTAAACCAGGCAACTCATCTGGGAAAACATCTAGAAATTCACACACCACAGGTATATCCTCAATCCTCGGATGTTCCCAGTTATCATCTGAAATGAGTGCTTCATAACCTTCACATTAATAACTAATTTTAGTACTCTCAAAAGGTAACATCACAAATTTCAAATTGCTTACAAAAATTTCACACGTTTATTTCCTCAATATTTCAAACGTACACTATAAGGTTCAGGTAGGGAGAAAGTTATTATCTTAGTATAGCAGTTTAAACTCACTCGATTGGTTGCCAGCTAATCCATTCCCAAAATCACATCGAACCCATGTATATTTAACATCATTAGATCTGCTAACATTACTCTATCTCCCACCTTTTTTTCACATCCTCTACATATCATATCCATTCTCTGGGACTCATGCATAGGGGTATTTACATGTAGGATATACTCTAGAGGTTCAAACTTCAAATTTAACTTACATACAAAATGCTCAGAAATAAACGAATGCGTGGATCCCGAATCAATCAACACATGAGACTTATGATTACAGACAGAGAGTGTACCTCTTATAGTTTCTGTAGAAGTGTTTTTCGTTTCCTTATCCAGAGCGAACACATGTCCCATTGTGACAGGCTTTTTTCCTTTCTCTACAGCAGTGGCCCATCTCGAAGGATTCACTCTCTGAGGCTGCTATCTAGTAGGCTCCGGAGCATGTGCTCTCTGAGGTTGAGGAAAGTCTTTCACTCTGTGATCTATGTCTGCACATCTAAAACATCCATGGATCAACCTAGTACAATTTCCCTCATGCGGTCGGCCACAATCTCTACAAACCCTTATCTCAAGTCTAACATCTCGAGGGGTCTCCCTAATAATGGGATAAGTTCTGGATCTCTCCAATCTGCCCTTCTGTACCTCAGTCCTTCATCTTCTGAAGGAACCTCTCCGAACATCTATCTAGAAAATCGTTAGCCTCTTACCTTTATCCCTAGTCACTACTCTGAACTCATTCTGGGATTGTACCATTTCGATTCCCCTTTTAATCTCTTGTGCTCATCTCAGAGCATCTCCAAACTTAGTAATACACAGCCCTATCAATCGATCTTTGATGATGGGCTTCAGTCTGTAGACAAATCTCTCAGTACAAAGCTCTTCATCTTTAAAGGACTTTGGATCATATTTCAATAGAGTGGTAAATCGACTCTCATAATCGTCCACAGACATATCGCCTTGTACTAGACATGAAAACTTAGCATGCATCCTTCTTTGGGCAGCTTGTGCTGCATATTGGCTCTAAAGACCTTCTAAAATTCTTCCGAGCTAATCATGTCCTGACGGGACATCAGAATACTCTGGGTAGTATCCCACTAATCTCGAACTCTCCCTTTCAACATATAAACGCCCATACTGACCCTCTCAGCATCAGTGCATCCCAAATAGTCAAATATGACTCTTAACTTAGTTAGCCACTCCTCAGCTTCTACGGGATCGTTTCTCCCCTTGAATGCTAGTGGATTCATTTTCAAGAAGTCCCTCAGTTAGATCATACTTCTGTCATAGGGCTGAGTGGCGGGAGGTACCGGGTCCATCTGTACTGGGGGCGCGAGAGGTCCTTGTGGTGGTGTAGGAGTGGTACCCAGCGTATTAACTCCAAAATGTTGTGCGAATAGCTCAGCCATCTGCTCAAAACCCTACCGCACATCTGTCTCAATTTGGTTAAATCGAGAGTTAGAACTCTTCGGTTGTGGGGTAGATGGCGAAAGTGGCTCTGCCTGCCTCCTCGAGCGACCTCGTCATCCACTCATTTTCAATCTCAATACGAAACATTTTCTGCGTGTACACATCAAAGTTGATTGAAATCTCAATCCTCATTTTCAGTTCATGACCAGACTTATACAGACACTTAGGATGTATTCTATTTCACTTAACCGACACTAACAGTACTAAACAGCCTAAGCTTTGATACCAAATAAACTCTGTGATGCCCCAAAAGTCGAAAAACAGGACAAATTTAAAACTTATTTACATCAATACACAATTCTGGATGCATTCCTGTGCAGTGTCATGCATCATATATATATATATATATTATAAAACTTTCACCTCAGGATCTCATCATCTAAAATTCATATATCATACCAATATACATTCCTTAATACAAATTTAATTAATCCTAATACAACCCAAACATCATTGTTCATCAAGTGTCTATAAATGCAACTTTAGTTTGGGTACATGAAATGTTCAATTATACCTCAAATACAATATACGACCTGGAGCTCAAGTCCTCCACTAGCTACAGCTCTGTACGCACAGAAAACTCTCTTCACTT
Organism: Firmiana major; assembly: GCA_033439115.1. Lineage (NCBI taxonomy): Eukaryota > Viridiplantae > Streptophyta > Magnoliopsida > Malvales > Malvaceae > Firmiana > Firmiana major. The sequence continues at coordinate 57,561,285 of CM065900.1, forward strand.
GAAGAAATCTAGGGGGGATATAAAAATAAAGTGATCTTCTAAATCGCTCAGTAAGGAGGGTAAGGGACTCATTAACAAAAATGATTAATTACACAGAACAATCATTTTGTTTTGTAAGTGAAACTTAAATAACTCAATAGAAAACGTAGCATGAAATCATTAAAAACATCATCATCAATTCACTTCTCTAGGATCATGCAGAAACATGAGAGTAATGGTTCGGTATAAAAAAAAAACCATAGTTACAAGCATGTGGAAACCAGGATGCGATAATGGCCTTTCTCATAAAAATGTGATAGAAATCACCTCAGTAGTAATGCACGTGGCGCAGTCATAAAACACAATCTTGTGTGTAAAACGAAGACTAGGCAAATAAAACTCAGATAAAAACATCTGTCATGGGACATCAAAATAATCTCCTTTGGGTGAGCATCTCAGACATCCTCAAAAGAGGGAACGTAGATAATATGATCGTGTACATGGTGTATTGGTCTTACGTGTTACAAGAACAATGTTCGGACTTACATGCTACCAGAGCAAGGCCTCTCCTCATTCACACTATCGATCTTACATGCTACCAAAGTAAGGCCTGGACTTATATGCTACCAAAGCAAGGCCACCCTGCACTACCAAAGTGGGGGTCATCTCTCGTTAACAGAACAGAGGCATCTCTCACTACCAAAGCGGAGGAATATTGGACTTACATGCTACCAGAGCAAGGCCCGGACTTATATGATACCAACGCAAGGCCCGATGTATTATCACATGACACGCCTAAGTCTCAATATTAGCCATTATCATATAAAACTGTTTTACCTTCACGTAAAACTCATAATGGTTTCTCTCATAAAACTCATCTGAAAACATTTTTGTACTCATTACAGAACAAGTCAAAATTGAGCTCAAACTGGTAAAATCACGCACAGATTTCTCAAATCTTAGTACGCCTTAACTTAGAGCCCAAATCCTGTTTCACATTTAAACTCAAATAGTTTGTAAAACAATTTTACACTTTGTTTACAACTCATGAAAATTGGGCCCCAACCGGCTATAAAACTGTGTGCAATAACTCAATCACAACTCGTAAAACATGCTTGTTTCTCAAAACATTTCATGCTACAAAATCATCACAAATCGTATATACAAATGAGTTTAAGTTTTCCCTTACTTCGTTCCACCTCGTATAGTGCAATCGTTCCCCCTAACGATGGACTAGCCTCGCATTCGCCTTTGGAACTCTCGAGCTATCCAAACGATGTAAAAACATCATCAACACGTCATCACATTTTGTCCAATCTCAATATCGAGCATAATTGTTTACATTATAAAATTAGATGTGTACAGAATTCTCAGGTCTCACACCTTCTCGCACTGGATTTAAGACTAATGCGATGGTTGATATTGATGCTGGGGGGTAAATCCTTGAGATTACTCAGTACCCTCAGTCATACTATATTGTATTGGGGTCCACGGAGTACGCTGTATCGTGTGGATGTACATAAAGTGCGTTGCACCGTGTATTGAGTCTTCGGACTAGTGAACTGAACTAAACTGAACTGTATTGTATTGATAGGCTGACGGGCTGGACTGACCCACCCCCTGAGGCGTATGACACTCGCGCACACTTTGCCTATGAGGCGTGGGGTCATTGACTATGGCCATATGTCGACTGTACTGTTATTGATTTAATCTTACTGTTATTGATTGAATCCCAGTCTAGTCTCAGTAAACTGAATTGTTTATTGATAGAAAGAAAAGTGAATTGAACTGTTTACTGATTGAATGAAACGTTTTAAAGAAACGAATTCAAGTGTTTTACTACATGGACTGAATAATAAATGGTTTCATCTTACCGACTCTATTGAAAGCATATGTTTTACATATGGCAAAGTACGGTACTGGAAATGGAGTGTGATTGAAAGTGTTTTTCAAAGAAAGTGCATCAATTGTGAATTATTTTCAGTATTAACGAATTGAATTACATGCAAGTGTTTTACAATGTTTTATAATTGATCATGGCATGCATGATAAATGTAGATAGTATGGTTATCTACTGCTTACATAAGTTTCTTACTGAACATATAGAGTTCACTCCCTACTTTCCTCCACAGAGTCCCACTATTAACTTGGACGCTTTCGTTAGTAAGGCATATTGCACAACTATGGTTTCACGGAGTATCTTTCTACATTGAAGGTATACCCAATTGTAAGAAATTCCTTTATATCTGAAATTTTTATAAGTACAGTAATGCATACGAGATGTGTATGGGGAATGTGAACATATTTTGTTTAAATTTGTTACTAAGAAAGAAAATTAATCAGACTGAGTATTGTTCTGACCTAATATCGACTTGTAGCCCACTGAAATATCCGTAAATTTGGGTCGTTACATATAATTAGTAGAAAAGTTATAGAGTAAATTACCACTCATTTTTAAGCCAATTTCTATTATATACTTCATGTTAGGTACTAGTTTAGGTTTACTGTATAAGTTTATTTTGTGCTACTGTCTGGTCTAGTTTTAGTCATGTTTCTTTATGTTTAAAGCATATTAGGAGCATATATACATTTAATTAATTTTAAAATGCATTAGATAATTTTTTTAGGTGTTTTTAGTATATTTTCCTTTTTTTTACCATTGACGTGAATCATTGTTTTTAGCCCAGGTTTTATTTTGGCTATATTTTAGGCTTTTAAATATTGAGTCTCATAAGGTCTTAAGCTACATTTAAGTTGTCTAACTAAAGGTTAAAGTTTAAGAGATTTAAGAATTGATTTTCATAACATTTCCACTGCACTTAGTTTAGTTGATGCATTTAAATTCAATTCTGTCCATGAATAGTATTTTCACTTTTATCATACATTTAGGTGCTATTTTAGGATTAAGTAGGTTCAATTGTTGTTTTCATATAGGGCTAAATTGAGGGTTTGGGTAGGATAGGGTTTCATTCGATTTTTCTATTATTTCCATGCATAACTTTAGAGTTAGTTGCATTTGCATAGTAGATTTTTTTTCTATTTTAGGGGTAAGTAAACTACTATTTTAGAAGTTTAGATAAAAATTTAGATTTTAAATTATGCATTTAGGGTTAGGTTTGAGTTCATGTTCATTTAGTGCTTAGTTAATTTTTTATTCAAAAATTCTAGAAAGATGTTATACTTCATGTGTTATCTTAGTGTCCTTAGTTTAAGGGTTGTTTAATATTCTTAGTTGCATTTAGGGTTAGGCATCACGTAAGGGTTGCATTTTAGCGTATTTTAGGGTTTGAAGTTAAGATATAATTTTTTCGATTTAAAATTAGGATTTTATATGTGAAACCCAAAATCTTGTAATAATGTTTATTTAAAAGTTAAGCTGAGAAGTTTAAGATTTACCTAAATGTTCATGTAAGGCCCAAGGTAGCCGAGACGCTCGAAATAGTGGCACGAGGCTCGAGGCATGAACTTGAAGGTAAGCACTCAAGTCTAAGTATCCTTTAAGAAAGTATGTTTATAAGTAAGTTTTGATGGTTAGGAAGTGAAACTAAGGTATTAGAAGTGAAAAAGTTAGTAAAACTCGGGTTTGCACTCAACCGAGCAAATAAGCCTAGTGAGCCAAATAAATTCGTAATAAATTCTATAAATTCACAAAAATTATTTCGAGACCATATAAAATTAGTATAAGGGGTAGTTGACATGGGGAATGAAGATTTAGTGGAAATAAGGAGGTTTTAGGGATCAAATGAATTTTTAAAGTAAACCAAAAACCTTAAGCCATTTATATCGGTAATGACCAAATCGTGCAAAATGGGCTCAATTGGGGAACTTTTCTTAAACAAGTGGGCCCAAAATTTTTATGAGACATACTAGAGACCTTGTAGAACACCTGAGAAGTGGAAATTTGGGAAAAATGATTGGAAATATTTTTTTATGGATTTATGAAAACAGGGCAGTAGGTTGCCCTGGCCCAAAAACTTTGCTAGTAAAAAAAAATCCCATATTTGAAGCCTTTCCAGAAGACCTTAAACCTTGATATTTTCTGAAATTAAATTAGACTAAATTTGGTTTCTGGAAAGGTAAAGAAGTCCTCGAAAGCACCTGGAACCAAAAAGAACCACCCTATTCTTCTAGTCATAGGCGTCTTCTGCTAGTCCAACATGTGCAAAAGTTTCAACCATCTTTTAGCCACTTTTAGACTGTGGTCAGAATGATAAAATCTTCCATCCTAAGCCCTCTATAACATATAAAAAATCCAGTCAAAAAGAAGCTCATTTACTAGGTGAAAAACTAGAGAGAAGAACAGGGGCAAAATCTACCCTATTTCGAGGTGAGAGAAAAACTTAAATTTGAAAGTTTTTGGTTGGGTTTTAATGTTGTTTTTTGATGATTCTATTTTGTATACATGTTGATTAACAACTAAGAATCTTTGCTAGAGTAAAAACGATTTGTCAAAGTTAGTCAACAAAGGTAAGAAGTTGGTGGAAGATGATGAGCTTGATGTAGTTGATATTTGATGATTTTGGATGATTTTTGGTTAAGTAGAACTTGATGAAAAATTTTCTAGGGACTTATGTAGGTTCGGCCAGCCTAGGGTTAATAGGGCAATGGTGAAATTTGGTTGACTTTGATGTTGTAGACAGTTAAATTAATACCTAAAAAGTCCGGTTTATTGCCCACCTCAGTGAAAAATGGAAAAGTATGAGAATCGATAAATTGGTATGTTGACAAGTGTGAATTGGAGACTTGAATAAGTAATTAGGTTGTTAAGTTATGAAATTGAAGTTAAAAGAACAAAAATTATTGAAATTAGCTTAAACCAGCACTTCAATCGTTAAAACCGAGAAAGTAGGAAAAATGGTCGAAAAAGGGTCCAATTGACCATGTTTAAGTTATAAATGAATGAGAATATGAAATAAGGATAAATTGATACTAATTGGGTTGTTTGTGGCAGCTCGAGGTACCGACATGAAAAACGAGGCAAATTCGAGACCCCAACAATTTAGTGCTGCCTTAGACTCATTGAGGTAAGTGATGTAATTTAAAGTAGTAATGACATCCTATACCTGTTTATATCACTTGAAATGATTTAATAGATGTATGAAGAATTTCTGAGGAAAATCGAGCCTTTTCATTAGGAATTCCCAAAAGGAATAGAAGCCCAGTTTAATTCCAAACCCAACCGTTTTTGTTAATCAAGTATGAGTTTTAATACACTAATATTTTATATTAGAAACTTTATGATTTTAAGATTTCAACTTCAAATGATTTTAAGTACGTATGAAAGCGAATAAAGAAGTAGGGTTTTTCTGAGATTAGAGGGCTACCCCATTAGCTTATGCTGTGTGGACATCATGCCTACTGCTTGTGGTGTTCTGGCTCCACCACCTGTAGTGCTTGTTACGTTTTGCCCATGTAGTACTTATCTCCACCTTTGTGGTGTTTGTCATCGCTACATGTGGCGCATGTTTCGTAGTATCTCGTGCCTGCGCAGTACGCATGTATGTTACCCACACGGTGAGTGCCACTGGTACTCGTGCCCTAACTATGTGCTAGTTAAAGTTTATTTAGATAATATGCTTAATTGTTCTACAACCCTGATCCCATTTATAACCCCTACCATGGCCATCAGTACTTTATTCCCTCTACGAAGGATAACGTATGTTTGCATGATAGCTATCCGGACATAGCCTAGTCTCCATGTTTTAATGTATGAACATTTTAAGTATGAAAGAAAGTAAGTAAGCTAAAGTAAGTAAGAAGTAAGTGAATTTTAAGTAAGTAAGCATATATGTAAGTATCTTTCATTTCAAAGTAAATAAGTATGTATGTAAATCAAATTCCATAAGTATGTATGGCGATTGTTTTATTTCAAAGTAAGCAAGTAAGTTTATGCAAATGGATTTAAGTAAGTACGAAAGCATGTTAGCCCTGATTTTCCACACATTTTTGGGATTGTCAAGATTTCTTTAACTGCCTTCATTACTAAGCTTTATCAGAAGCTCATCCCTTTTTTCCTCCATTTTAGATTACCTGCGATAGAATTTGCTCAGCTATTGCAAAGTACCCGAGTAGCCTAGTGAATTTTGAGCCTCCCAGACTAACGTTAGTACATGCTTAAGTATATTTCCTGATGTTTATTTCCAGACTATGGTAATGTACAGATACTGGATTATATATTTATACTTTTGGGATGTAATCTAACGTTACGGAGTTGTAAATAAATGGCTTGGGAAACAAATGAAATGTTGATGATGTTAAGTATGAATATACTTGATGTAGTGGTAATGTATTTTGAATTGAGAGGTGGTAATGTTTAAGAAAATAAAAGCAACTCCATTGCGATTAGAAATTGTTGTTTCTTACAGGGAGGTAAATTAATAATATAAGAGGTTGTGCTGCTGAAATTTCTAGCAAATCTTATACTGTTAAAGGATTAAGTAATAGAAGAAATTAAGTAACCTACATTGTACAAGAATGCAACCTAACTAAGAAAATAAGTATTTAAGGAAAACGTTAGCCCCTATTTCCGTGCTTCCGGGGTGTCACAGTTAACGTGGTATCAGAGCAAAGGTTGTCTAGTACTGTCAGTATCGGGTAGTTAAAGTGTGATTAAAAGTATCTGTACTTGTCTAGTTATAAATTATATATACATGTTATAGCTGTAATTAAAATCTCTTGGTATTGGCACAGGTAATGTATATTAGTTACCATGAGTGGTAGGCGAGGCTGCCCACAGAGGCAAAATCAACCCCTTCCACCACCTCCCCCTCAACCAGAGAGCTTTGATACCCGGATGAGGAGGCTTCGGCTGGGGATGCAAAAGCATGAGAGAGGGGCTCAATGTGATCACAACTATGTTTGCCCAACAGTTCGGGGCAAATGCTTCAGATGTCGTTGCTACTGCACCTGCATATCCCCCTCCACCTCCTCCTCCACAGGTCCCTTCGACACCTCCTGTCGCTCAGTCGTCGGTATAGACTGGGGCTGATGACAGAGATAAGAACAGAATGAAAGACTTTCTTAAGGTGCACCCTCCATAGTTTTATGGGGTGAAGGACCCAGTAAAAACTAAAGAGTGGCTGACAGATCTGGAGAGGATCTTTGACTATTTGGAGTGCATAGATTTAGAGAGAGTCAAAAAGGCCATATATATATGTTGACTGGACAAACCGATGTATGTTAGCGAGCCACCATAACGTATCTGATTTCCCGACATATAGAGATTACCTGGGGGATTTTTCTATCTATTTTTAGGGGTCAGTATGTACCGCCTGCTGCTTAGAGGAAGATGCAGGCAGAGTTTCTAGATTTGACATAGGGAAGTATGATTGTAGATGAGTATGAGAACATATTTTTTGCCCTTATGCAGTATGACCCCGAAATAGTCAGATATGAGCGGCACCGCGCATAGAGGTTTTTATCCAGGTTGAGACCCGTCGTTCTGGATAGACTAATCAGACATCACATTACAGAGTTTGGTGATGCTTTAGAGTATGCGCAAGATGTAGAGAGGGGTGTTAACATTACACAGGCCCAGTATGGATCACATGGGAAGCTTAAGGGCAAAAGAGTGGAGTCCTATAGGAAAGAACTGAGAAGGATTTAAATAAAGAGACTGAGGCTTTGTGAGTCTCTAGCAAGGGTTGATAGGCCCAGGACTTCTGCTACAACCCCTGTGAACTTTTCATAACTCTTGATGTTTTGTTCCATAAAAGTTATATAGCTTCTGTTACTAACATGAACAGGGAACATCTGAGTATTCAGGATATACCTATTATATGTGAATTCCCAGATGTGTTTCTTGATGAATTATCGGGGTTACCACCGGAGAGAGAGCTAGAGTTTACTATCGATTTAGTGCACGATACTCAGCCAATCTCTAAAACTCCTTATAAGGTGGCACTGGTTGAATTAGAAGAGCTGAAGAAGCAGTCACAAGAGTTACTTGACAAGGGTTTTATTAGACCTAGTGTGTCACCTTGAGGAGCTTCAATTTTATTTGTTAGGAAAAAGGACGGTATCCTCCGGTTATGCATAGACTATAGATTATTGAACAATGCCACTGTAAAGAACAAGTACCCTTGCCCAGAATAGATGACTTTTTTGACCAGCTGAGTGGGCATCGATATTTTCTAAAATTAATTTGAGGTCCAGCTATCACCAGTTAAAGATCAGGAAGGAAGATATGCCTAAGACAACTTTCAGGATGAGATATGGCTACTATGAGTTCTTGGTGGTGCATTTTGGACTGACCAATGCCCCATTTGCTTTCATGAGTGTGATGAACGAAGTATTCATGGATTATTTAGATCGATTTGTAATTATTTGTATTGATGACATCCTAGTTTACTCTAAGTCTCAAGAGAAGCACGAGCAACATTTGAGAACTATGCTCCAGACTCTTCGAGAGAAACAGCTGTATGGGAAACTGAGTAAATGTGAATTTTGGCTGGAACAGATAGCCTTCCTTGGTCACATTATATCCAAGGATGAGGTGTCAGTTGATCTATCTAAGATTGAGGTAGTACTTAAGTGGAAGAGGCCGATGACTGTAACTGAGATTCAGAGTTTCCTTAGGCTTGCAGGGTACTATCAGAGGTTTGTAGAGGGTTTCTCTAAGATAGCAGCTCTGCTGGCCAAGCTCACATGTAAGGAAGTTCCTTTTGTATGGTCAGAAGCCTGTGAGCAGAGTTTTTCGAAGCTCAAATGAAGATTAACTACCGCACTCGTCTGGACTATTCCGAATGGATCAGGGGGATTTGCGGTATACTGTGATGCCTCCCATCAGGGTCGGGGATGTGTACTCATATAGAACGGTTGAGTGATAGCTCATGGTTCTAGGCAATTGAAGGACCATGAGCGAAATTATCCCACCCATGATTTGGAATTAGCCGTCGTTGTATTTACTTTGAAGAGTTGGCAGCACTATTTATACATTGAGAGATTTCAGATCTTCACTAACCATAAAAGTTTGAAGTATATATTTTATCAGAAGGTGTTTAATATGAGGAAGAAACGGTGGTTAGAGCTCTTTAAAGATTATGTCTGCGAGATTTTATATCATTCGGGTAAGGCGAACGTGGTTGCAGATGCTTTCAGCAGGAAGGGTATGATGTCGTATATGATGATCAGAGAATAAGAGTTATTGGAATAGCTCATCGGACTCAGGATTAGTCTTGAGGAGGTAGATGTTAGATCCATGACTAGTCTACAGATTGAGCCAAGCATTTTAGATCAGATCAGAGCTGGACAAAGAAATGATTAAAGATTATTCGACATAGTTAGCCAGGTAGAGCAATCTTCGCAATCCAATTTTACGATCAATGACGATGGGCTGTTGAGGTTTAGGGGATGTATTTGTGTCAGATCAATAATACCCTGAGACAGCAGATTCTGAAAAAGTCCTAGCATTCCTGTTACACCATGCTTCGAGGCAATACCAAGATGTACCAGGATCTGCGAAAGGTGTAATAGTGAAATGATATGAAACAGGATGTAGCAGAATTTGTAGCCAGCTGTTTGGTATGTCAGCAGGCTAAGATTGAGGCCCAAACGCCCACAAGACTACTTAAGCTGTTGCCCGTGCCTGCGTGGAAACGAGAGCACATAACGATGGATTTTATTACTGGATTACTGCGAACCTAAAGAGGTTATAATGCAATTTGGGTAATCGTAGATAGATTGACTAAGAGTGCCCACTTTCTACCATTAAGAGTACTAATTCTTTAAGTGCCTTCGTAGAATTATATGTTAGAGAGGTAACTCGTTTGCATGGGGTTCCCATGAGTATTACCTCTGATAGGGATTCTAGGTTTACCTCCAGATTTTGCGCACACTTTTAGAAAGCCATAGGATCTAAATTGAATTTTAGCATCGTCTATCATTCTTAGACTGACGGTCAATCCAAGCGGACTAGTCAGACCTTAGAGGATATGTTAAGGGCGTGTGTGATGGATTTTAAGGGATCATGGGAAAACCATTTACCCCTTGCAGAGTTTACCTATAATAACAGCTACCATGCTAGTATTGGGATGACACCGTGTGAGGCTCTGTATGGTAGGAGATGTAGGTCCCCTGTTGCTTGGGAAGAAGTGCGTGACTGAAAGATTACGATGCTCTATTTTTTGGAACAGATAGCTAAGGGCGTTCAGGTTATTTGTGATAGACTAAGGGCAGCTCAGAGAAGACAGAAGAGTTACACCGATGTGCGTAGACGGCCACTTGAATTTTAGGTTGGGAACTTCGTGTTTTTGAAGGTATCTTTAAGCAAGGGCATCATGCATTTTGGAAAAAAGGGAAAGTTGAGTCCTCGCTTCATTGGTCCATTCGAGATATTAGAGAGAGTGAGAGATGTTGCTTACGGGTTAGCTTTACCTCTACAATGTTCGAGGATAAATAATGTCTTTCATGTCTCTATGTTGAGGAGATATAATATGGATCCCTCCTATGTTATTGAATATGAAGCTTTAGACATTCAGAGAGATATGAGCTATACGAAAGAACCGGTCCGAATCCTCGACAAGAAGGAAAAGGTACTTCGGATGAAGAAAATTCAACTAGTTTAGGTTCTCTAGCAACAGGACTCGACAGAAGAAGCAACGTGGGAGCTGTAAAGCCTTATGAGGGAGAAGTACCCACGATTGTTTAATGGATTTAGCTGAATTTGGAGGACCAAATTCTTAAAAAATGGGGAAGAATGTGAAACCCAAATTTTTGTACTAATATTTATTTAAAAGCTAAGCCAAGAATTTTAAGACTTACCTAAATGTTCATGTAGGGCCTAGGGTAACCGAGATGTCGAGAATAGTGGCACGAGATTTGAGGCACGAACTTCAAGGTAAGCACCCAAGTTTAAGTATCCTTTAAGAAAGTCTATTTATAAGTATGTTTTGATGGTTAGAAAGTGAAACTAAGGTATTGGAAATGAAAAAGCTAGTTCAACTTGGGTTTACACTAAACCGAGCAAATGGGCCTAGTGAGCCAAATAAATTTGGAATAAATTCTAGAAATTCACAAAAATTATTCCAAGATTGTAGGAAATTAGTATAAGGCATAATTGACATGGGGAATGAAGATTTAGTGGAAATAAGGAGGTTTCAGTGATCAAATGAATTTTTAAAGTAAACTGAAAACCTTAAGCCATTTCAATCGGTAATGACTGAATGACGTAAAATGGGCTCAATCGGGGAACTTTTCTTAAACAAGTGGGACCTAATTTTTTATAAGATATACTAGAGACCTTTTAGAACACTTGAGAAGTGGAAATTTGGGAAGAAATGAGCTGAAAATAATTTTCATTGATTTATGAAAACAGGGTAGTGGGCTACCGTAGCCCAGAAAATCTACTGGCCAAACAAAAAGCCCATATTTGAAGCCTTTCCAAAAGACTTTAAATTCTGATATTTTTCAAAATTAAATTAGACTAAATTCACTTTTTATAAAGGTAAAGAACCCCTGAAAGCACCTAGAACCAAAAAGAACCACACCATTCTTCTAGCCGTTGGTGTCTTTTGCCAATCCAACTTTTGTGAATTTTTTTGCCACCTTCCAGCCACTTTTCGGCCACCTTCCGACCACATTCAGACTTTGGTCAAAAAGATAAGATCTTCCATCCTAAGCCCTCTATACCATATAAAAAATCCAGCAAAAAAGGAAGCTCGTTTGCTAGGTGAAAAATTAGAGAGAAGAACAAGGGTAGAATTTGCCATGTTTCGAGGTGAGAGAAAAACTTAAATTTGAAAGTTTTTTAGTTTGGTTTTAATGTTGTTTTTGATGAATCTAAGTTGTATACATGTTGATTAACAGCTGAGAATCTTTGCTATAGCAAAAAGGATTGGTCAAAGTTGGTCAACTAAGGTAAGAAGTTGGTGAAAGATGATGAACTTGAAGTATGTTGATATTTTTTATGATTTTAGATGATTTTTGGTTAAGTAGAACTTGATGAAAACTTTTGTAGGGACTTATATCGGTTCAGCCAGCCTAGGGTTAATAGGGAAATGGTGAAATTTGGTTAAGTTTGATGTTGTAGACGGTTAAATTAATACAAAAAAGTACGATTTATAGCCTAGTTCAATGAAAAACTGAAAAGTATGAGAATCAGTAAATTGGTATGTTGACAAGTGTGAATTGGAGACTTGAATAAGTAATTAGGTTGTTAAGTTAATTGAACAAAAATTATCAAAATTAGCTTAAACCGACACTTCAATTGGTAAAATCAAAAAAGTAGGAAAAATGGTCGAAAAAGGGTTCAATTGACCCCATTTATGTTATAAATGAATAAGAATATGAAATATGGATAAATTTAATACTGGTTGGGTTGTTTGTGGCAACTCGAGGTATCGACATGCAAAACGAGGCAAACTCAAGACCCGGTGATTTAGTGCTGCCTTAGCCCCGTTGAGGTAAGAGATGTAATTTAAAGTAGTAATGACATCTTGTACTTGTGTATATCGCATTAAATGATTTAATAGATGTATGAAGAGTTTTCGAGGAAAATTGAGCCTTTTCGTTAGGAATTCCTAAAAGGAATAGAAACCCGATTTGATTCCTCTACCCAACCGTTTTTTGTATATCAAGTATGAGTTTAAATACAATAATATTTTATATTAGAAACTTTATGATTTTAAGATTTCAACTTCAAATGAGTTTAAGTACGTATGAAAGCAAGTAAAGATGTAAGGTTTTTCTAAGACTAGAGGGCTATCTCATTAGCTTATGTTGTGTGCACATCATTCCCACTACTTGTAGTGTTCCAGCTCCGCCACCTGTAGTGCTTGTTACGTTTCACCCATGTAGTGCTTGTCTCCACCTTTACGGTGTTTGTCTTCGCTACACGTGGCGCATGTTTCATAGTATCTCGTGCCCGCGTAGAACACATGTATGTTACTCGCACGATGAGTACCACTGGTGCCCGTGCCCTAACTATGTGATAGGTAAAGTTTATCCAGATACTATGCTTATTTGCTGTACGACCTTGATCCCGTCTACAGCCCCTACCATGACCATCGATACTTTATTCCCTCTACGGCGGATGATTTATGTTTGCATGATAGCTATCCAAACATAGCCTAGTCTCCATGATTTAATGTATAAACGTTTTGAGTATGAAAGAAAGTAAGTAAGCTAAAGTAAGTAAGAAGTATGTGAATTTTAAGTAAGTAAGCATGTATGTAAGTATGTTTCATTTCAAAGTAAATAAGTATGTATGTAAATCGAATTCCATAATTATTTACGTACGAAAGCATGTTAACCTTGATTTTCCACACATTTTTGGTATTGTCAGGATTTCTTTAAATGCCTTCCTTACTGAGCTTTGTCAGAAGCTCATCCCTTGTCCCTCCATTTCAAATTACCTGTGATAGAATCTACTCAGCTATTGCAAAGTACTTGAGTAGCCTAGTGAATTTTGAGCCTCCCAGACTAACTTTAGTACATGCTCAAGTATATTCCCTAATGTCTATTTTCAGACTGTGGTAATGTACAGATATTGGATTATATATTTATACTTTTGGGATGTAATCTAACGTTACGGAGTTGTAGATAAATGGCTTAGGAAACAAATGAAATGTTGATGATGTTAAGTATAAATATACTTGATGTAGTGGTAATGTATTTTGAATTGAGAGGTGGTAAAGTTTAAGAAAATAAAAGCAACTTTATTGTGATTAGAAATTTTTGTTTATTGCAGGGAGGTAAATTAATAATATAAGAGGTTGTGTTGTTGAAATTTCTAGCAAACTTATACGGTTAAAGCATTAACTAATGGAAGAAATTAAGTAACTTACACTATACAGGAATGCAATCTAAGTAAGAAAATAAGAATTTAAGGAAAAAGTTAACCCCTATTTTTTCTCTTCCGAGGCGTCACAATATAGTTCTCATGTATTAGATTGTTTAAATTATTATTATTATTTTCAATTTTCATATATTTATTACATTTTTGGGATTTTTAGACAAATTTTAATTATTTGCATTTTAGGATCTGTCACGCCCCTTGACTGCAACAACTTATCCAACGGTCGTAACTAAGTGGAAACTGTATTTAAATGAACTAGCATTAGTTAAAGTAGTTATTAATTCACTAAGGATCTTTTCTGTCATCTTCGTGCCCGATATACGTTAAAGTTTTCGAATTATTAAAGTTCATGATTATAGTGTAAAATTAACATACTAGCTAGTTTGATATTTTACTACAAAAATCTAGCAGCATAACGGCTGCAATTTGACCTAAACCATCCTGCAAACAAGCTCAATATACAATATACATCCTCAATCAACAACTACATGATCCAGTTCATATCAACAACTTTAATTATCCACGATGTAACATTAGTATTATTTCATCATAAACGAAATCTATCACATATGATCTTATGATAACCGAAAAGAAGAAATCTAATCAAACTCTATGAATGTTCTTACTACAACAAAAGTTCAGCTAGTACATCCCAAAGTAACAAATACATAAGTCTATGTGTACAGAAGGTCTGAAACAGATACATTATACTCGTTTGCGTATACCTCAGTTGCAATACCCCGCACTTAACTAGATAAGTCAACAAGTTCGAGCTGTTCACCCATGAGTCAATCTGAAAAGTTTTAAAAGAAGGGTTAGCAATCACATGCTCAGTAAGGAAAATATACAACTGAAAACTAATACAATACCAACGAAGTGGCCTCTTATAGTTATCCATTTAATATAGCTACAAACTTCATTGAACTCAGCCATTTACATGTAACTTTTTAATCTAGCCAAATGCTTCCATTAACATGCCCATAATGCAACCTTACTAATTTCCTTTAAATCAAGCCTTGGCATATCTTAGTGACAACCTTATGTTTTGATGTTCTTTCCCTAATTTAATTTAAGAAATTAATAAGATATTTTATTATGATGATTTTAGAATCGAGCTTGTAGCTATGAGGAGTGGAGATGAGCTCGAGGTTTAAGATGTGTGAAGTAACCCGAACATTCTCCCATGTATGATTTTATGTAATAAGTATGAAAAATAAATTTATTAGACCCGTAAAATTTCCATGTAATAAGTATGATTATGTAATGTATAGAAAAGTTACACGATAAATGAATCATAAGAATTGGATATTTTTAAGTGTTAAGTGTGAATGAAATACAAAATGGATATTAAATGGATTGAATAGGAGTTTAACTTGGAAAATTACAGTTGAAATGCTGCAGGATGAAGGCCAGATCGATCCCATGCAGGGAGAGATAAATCTCATGGCCTGAAAAACACAATGCCAAGGATTTTGCAAGAGGGAGATCGATCTCTCACTCAAGCAGATCAATCTCATGCTGTCTCAGGTTAGACCAGATCGATCTCCAAAGCCTCTACCTAAAACAGATCGATCTCATTACCTTGAGCAGATCAATCTCATGCACTTCAACAAATCGATCCCCTGTCTACAAAATGTCAAAATTCTGAAGGATTCAAGCAAGGCCAGATCGATCTCCCCCCTATGGAGATCGATCTCCTAAGGCTTTTTCTATAAAAATGGGGTAGCTGGATCTACATTTCACGGGAACAAACTTCATTTCTTCCATTTCCAACAACAACCTAGTTTTCTCACTCTAGATTTCACCCCCTTCCATAAAGATTTGATAAAAAGCTATAAGAGCAAAGTTGTTCATTGTGAAGAGAAGAACAACATAGCTTGGAATTAACACTTCATTTGTTGGATTGAAGGAGCAAAGGAGTCTTCAAACTTAGAAAAGAGAAAAGTCAAGCTAGGTGAGTTTCCAATACACTAACTCAAAATATATCTATCTAGTTGTTGTTCTGAGTAGATTGGTATATGTATTGATGATTAAAACTACTTATAATGTGATGGAACAAGCATAACCTAGAATGAGTTAGTGTGAGAAAATGTGATATGGTTGAGTAGATGATAAATGGCTTATACTAAGGTATTAGTGAGGTGATATATATTATTTTGAGATAATTGAATAAAGCTACATTGTGAGATTAGTCAAATGATGAAAATGAACATATGAGGTGTTTTATAAATTGCCATAGTGAAGTAAATGATGAACTAGAGGCACTATGAGCTTAATACCAGTTTATTGTGAATTGATAGGGCTAAACAGATTCAATAAACCATCGAGAAATTAATAGAGCAATCAGAATGGACTTAAGAGGAAAAGGGGCCTTATAAGTGTAAATGAAAACTATAGGTCGAATCGACTATAGTAAACAGAAGAATCTTATTCCATTGGAATTAATTAATGTGATACATAATTTCATGCAGTCCCGAAGATTTCGTTAGAGGTGAATCGAACTACACAATTGAGCAACTCTAAGGAAGCGAAATCACTCGACGTGATTCCAAGTAAGGGAATTTTGTAAATACTTAGAGATAGCTGCATATATTTTGTGGGTGTATATAGGGCTTTGCAAATGCTTGGATATCTAGAAATGAATAAATGGTTTGTGTGAATAAATGGTTTGTGTGAACGGCTATGAACATGGATGATTTGGTTTTCAAGTGAATCTTCCAAAAAGGGATAGTAAGGCTAATAATTGCATAAATATCATGTTTTGACATTTTTATGAAATCTCATTGCTTTGGTTTAAGCAAATTGATGGGTAGGCTGGCTATTTAATTTTCATGATTTCATGAAAAAGCATGAGTCGAGTGCTGACTTTGATTGTGATGTGTTGTGTTAAAATAGAGCCCCTTATTGGATTTACATGAGTTAAATCATGCTGGAGCTTCGTTCGCACTAGATTTTGAGGTTTTGATATGTATGAAATGTGCTAGAGCTTAGCTCGTACCTTGATTTGAATTATGATGTTTTATAAACCGTACTGGAGCTTCTGCTCGTATGTGGATTTTGATTAACTTTCTTATGCATATAACCGTAATGGAGCTATGCTCGTACGTGATTTCCTTATGATTTTATGAATAAAGTCATACTAGAGCGTTGCTCGTACGAGAGGATTTATGGATGATGCATGAATCGTGCTAGAGCTTAACTCGAACTGGTTTTCACACTGTGATATGTAATGAGTCGTGCTGGATGCCTCGTGTAGAGTGTGTGTCACACGGATGAGATGCTCGCATGATCTGTGCTGGATGCCTCATGTAGACTGTTAGTCACACGGATGAGATGCTCGCACGTGCACTTGAGACTGAGTAGGTTATGCACGGTATGGGGTAGATAAGACCTACGACAGGCACCCCCAACCATGATATGGGTCCGCGGAGTACATTGTACAGTGTAGATCACATAGAGTACGTTGTACCGCGTAGTTGTGATGATGATTTAAAAGTTTGGCGTAGGACTAACCCACCTTCGTTCCAGCATGATACCCCGCACACCGGGATCTATGTGGTCTGGGATGATAATGACATAGTTGGCCAACATAGTCTTTGATACATATAGGGACCACCTGTCTCACATGATATCACATGATTTTGTATACTGAGTATGATTTTTGTTATCCAAGGTCGACCTGAGGGAGGGGTTGAGCCTTATGGGATTGTGTTTAAAGAGATGGTATTGCTATTTGTGATGAATTTTGACGTGTTTTAAGAAACTGATAAACTTGAGGGGTGTTTTGTGTTGAGTTTCCTTTTTATGATGAGTTTTAATGATGATGAGCATTAGAGGTTTTACATGATGATTTTCCAAGTTTTACTTGCCTATTTTCATGTTTTTAGTACATGATATATGCATATACATGTGACATAGTTTTATTATTTCCTCATGCTCGGGATATTAATGATTTTATGCATGACACTATAAGCATAAAGATAGTGTAGTTATCTACCATGCTTGCATTATTGCCTTACTGAGCATGTGATTGCTCATCCCATTCACTTTCCCCCTACAGAGCGCACATAGTAGCCTAGTGAAGGACTGAGGCATTGTATTGGGATATCCACTGCTGTCCATCGCCAAGAGGTATACACACAAGGATTCTTTTTGTATCTAAACATGTAAAAGCACAGTAATCATTTTGAATTGTAATATGGGGATGTAAATGTTAGAAAACATGTCATAGATAAATATATGACTTAAACTTTCAAATGTATGCTTTTGATTAATTGAAAGATGTATGGAAATGGTGATTAATACTGACTCACAACCTAACTGTATTTGTGAGGGTTGTTCACGATCGGGTAAGGAAAGGAAAAAGCGAAAAAAATTATGGTGATTTTTAGATGAAATGGATGAAAAGGGTAGTGACATAAATGATTTAAGGTATGTATTGACTATGGAGGTATGTTATGATGTGACGCCCCGAAAATGTGGAAGTATGGGCTACTTTTCATTTAATTTCTTATTTAAGTTGCATTCCTGCTCAATGTCAATTACTTAACTTTTCATTTTAACGAAATTTCGCCACCAAAACAGCTTATTTATGCTCATACCTCCTTGGAATATTCAAAATACATTTGGTATCCCACTGCAGTTGCTTTTAATCTCTTTTCATAATTAATAGTGTTTTCCTTAACCATTACGTTTCCTTAATACCTATGAAATGCATTTTATTGTATAAATTGTAACCTTACAACTTTACATACATACTTACCTAGATTACATCTTAAAATATCTCTTACATCAAAATGTCTATGCTATACAAGATGTCTGGAAATAACACTAGGAATATACCTTATTATGTATCGGAGGTAGCCTGGGGAGAGTGTCGTGTCCACCAGCCTACATCAACTACACGACAAGCGTAGAAAATGATCACTGCAAACAATCTGTAAGAGTAGAGAACGGGGTGACCTTTTAAAAGCCCAATAAGAAATGCATTTAAAATGATTTTAGTATCAAAACATACTAAACACGAAATGCTTATACACAAAACATTGGTAAACATACATATAATTATCGAAAACATGCTTAGCTTAAAACAAGTGAGCCAAACAACTTCGGATCACAATTTCAAATGTCACAAAACTTATCACTTTTCATTGAAAGTCATACAGAATGTATCATAGAGACTAGGCAGATACACATAGTAAGCATAAGTCATGTTCATACAAACTCAACCTCAAAAGAGGGAGACAATAAACAAACGGAGTATCGATGCCATGGTAAGGGGACTGTAGACTGGATCAAGGTTGTACAACGCCCTACGCCACTAAGGACCAAAACGAACAATGCACGAAGTGGCGGAAGATAAGGTACCAAGTGGGCAACACATGCACGACATGGTTAAACGTGCACCACAAAGGACTAAAACATGCACGATGTGGCATAAGGCATGCACCATGAAGGACCAAACTCCACACAGGCCATGCATGAGAAATATCATGAACTATATGTTGCCTTAGTCTCAAAATGAAACTTATAAATTCTTTTTCCAGCTTATTAACCTGCATACTAATAAAATTGACCTTTAAGTCAAATTCTCATATTTCTAATAACTTATTCATAAAACACATTTTCATATCAAAACTTGCTTTTCCAAAACATTTATAGGTGGCAAAGAAAGTACATTCAGAAAGCTTAGTCAAGTTGGTGTTTCTTTCGATTTTCAGTTTATGCATGAATAGTACTTTTCAGGCATTGAAACACATTTTGTACACACGATCCTACTTCAAATATATTTGTGTATTAAAAGAGAGGTAGCAAGTTACTAATACCGCTTTAAATTACACCCATTATCAATTGAATCTTGGGGCAGCACAAAATTGCTAGGTATCGAGCTTGCCTCGATTTATGTGCTAGTACCTTGAGCTGCCCAAGATAGTTTCAAAATCATTAGATGACACCGAAATTCATCTCATTATACTTAAATATACTTCAAATCGTATAAGTTTCATTAAATTCGACTATTTTTGCCAACTTCGTTATTTGCTCAATTTTATCGTTAAATGTGTCAGTTCAAGCTATTTCGATAATTTCTTTTCTTTTAACTTCAAACTTATAAAGTTAATAGCTTAAAAACTTATTCAAGTCTCTAGACAACACCTTACAACTTATCAACTTGCCAATTTTCACACTTTTATAGTTTTTATTAAACCAAGATATAAACCGAACTTTTCAGTACTCAACTAACGTTCTACAACACTTACTTCAACCCGATTTCATCTTCCCCCTAATATTCCAAGGCTGGCCGAAGCTACATATGTCACTAAAAATTATTTCTTCAATTTCTACTTTAGCAAAAATAATCCAAATTCATCAAATAAAAACTTATATCAAACTCATGATCTTTCAACAACTTTACCTCGGGTTTGACAAAATTTGACCCTAAGAGTCATCCTCCAACAGAAACCCTTGGCTCTAACACAGTATGTACACAACTTAGAAATATCACAAACAAGCTCAAAACATCATCAAACAATCAAGAACTTCACTTTCTCTCACTTACCAAAATAAGACAGATTCAGATCCCTAACTTCTCTCTAAATTTTCTCCTAACAAATGACCTTATTTTACCCTGAATTGTTTCTATGTTATAGGGCTTTAAATTTAGAACAAATCACCATCTTTGTCTAAGAGCTAATTTGGCATTGAAAGGGGTTGAACAAATGCAAGAATGGGGAAAGGTACAATACCAATTGGGGCAACTTCTGAAGGGAGGTGAGGATGCGTACAGGCTCTTTTGTCGAGAATTCTGACCAGTTGCATAACATAACTCATATCTTCTTGTATATCGAACGATCCATACTCAATAACATGAGAAGGGTTCGGATTATACTTCCTCAACATAGAAACATGGAAGACATCATGTACCCCAGACAACTGTGGAGGTAAGGTAAGTCTGTAGGTAATATCCCCCACTCATTCCACTATTTCAAATGGACCAATGAAATGAGTATTCAGCTTCCCTTTCTTTCTAAAGTGCATAACACCCTTAATCAGAGACACTTTCACAAAACAGAGTCCTCAACTTGAAATTCTAGAGGCCACCTTCGCACATCAGCATAACTATTCTGTCTATTTTATGTTGTCCCTAGTCTATTACAAATTAGTTAAGCACCTCTAGCTGCTTGTTTAACAAGATCAGGAACAAATATTTTCCTATCACCCATTTCTTCCAATGCTACAGGAGATCCACATCTTCTGTCGTATAGAGCCTCGTATGGTGCCATTCCAATACTAACATGATAACTATTATTGTAGGCAAACTCTGTAAGGGACAAATGATTATCCCATGAGTCATTGAAATCTAATGTACATGCCCTTAACATGTCCTCTAAGGTCTGAAAGGATAGTAAATCCTGATATGAGAATGTGATTATGGAAATGGAATGGTAAATAGGTGAGAGGTGACTAACACCGAATCATAACCCAACTGTTTGGTAAGATGGTCACGATGAGAGAAAGGTAAGAATTAAATAATAAATGAAATAGCAAAAAATTTACTTTGATTTTTAGGTAATTTGGGTCGTGACATTTATAGAATTGTCTTTAAGAGATCGATCTACTCTCCAAATGAGATCGATCTGCCCTGCATTTTTCCTCTCGAAACTGACCTTTCAGACTTAATGAGATCAATCTGCTCCCAAGCATGAGATCGATCTGAACAATACAGAACCTTAAAGAGATTGATCTGCTCCTAGGTGAGATCGATCTTCTCCAAGTCAGTAGCTTAAGGAAATCAATTTGGCCCTCTAGGGATCGATTCCTTCTTCACAAAATGCTTAGCAAATCCATCTGGCCCCATTGGAGATTGATCTGTCTTGTTTCATTGCTCGAACAAGAGCAGTTTTGGCTCTTCCAGATCGATCTCTCATCCCATGAGATCGATCTGGCATTCGTATTTTCCAGATTTTACTGTAGTTTTCTGCAGTAACTCATAACAAACTTCATACATTTTACTGCCATAGTCATTTTCTCATCCAATCACCTTTAAGGCTTGAAAATGACATCCATTCATACTTTATATACATTGAAACTTGTGTGCATTCATTGTATAACCAAAGGTATACAATACAACACCAAATGAAAGTACAAAGATTTATGCAACTCATGCATAATGTTGGCTCTACCGAGAGGGGGGTGAATCGGTTTTCTAGCGTTAATGGGAAATTTTAAATTAATCCTAATTTAATCAGCAAATGAAAGTGAGCAATAATGAAATTAAATAAGATAATGCAAGATAGGGAAGAGAGAAATAAACACTATCGTTTATAGAGGTTCGGCCAAACTCTTGCCTACGTCCTCTCTCCTTGACCTTCTTGTCAAGTGCTTTCTTTCTCTTCTTTAACTGAAGTTACAATGTTCCTTTTTCAGGTTAAGGAATAACCTCTCTACCCTTTGCAATACAAAGATGTATTCACCCTTTTACAATTTTTATCTCACTGAGGAACAATCCTCTTCTCTCTTAAGGTAAGGATGAATACAGAATCAAGCTTTTAATGTGGGTAGGACAATTGCAGCTTTTCCACTTAAGTTTATACAACAAACTCAATAAATGAGGAATGAAGACACAAGGAATGAAAGTATTAAACTCTTGAGAATTGTAAGAAATGTGCAGCAATAGTGTCTCTATTCTCATTGTCTTCAATGCTTGGTTAAATACTGAAGGATTGGTAGTTGGAGCATTAAATACTATTTTTCCCGTTGAGATTTTTGCAGAACTAGCCGTTAGGTACCTCCAGTAGAGTGCCAGATCGATCTGCCATCTTGTCCAAATCAATCTCTTAGTTATAAGTCCTACAAGATCAAAGCAAAATAACACAAGGAGATCGATCTCATATATGAGCAGATCGATATCTTATTTGAAAATGTTAGAGGAGATCGATCTGTCGAATAGGCAGTTCGATCTTCCAATCTCTCTGTTTGAGGCAAGATCGATCTACAGATCGATCTGTGATGCAATCTCGTAGTGGGGAGATCGATCTCTCAATAACCCAGATCGATCTCCTTAGCTCTCTGACTTTGAGAAGATCGATCTCTTCCTTACCAGATCGATCTCATAAGCTCTCTGTTTGAGTGTAGATCGATCTTGAAGATTGATCTACTTTCTTTGCTTTAAGGGAGATCGATCTCTTCCTAGATCAGATCGATCTCCTCAACTCCAGTAATAGGCATATCGATCTCATAACCCTAATAGATCGATCTCACTCTTCCTCAATACCTTTGTATAGGTTCAAGGCTTGGCAGATCGATCTCATGTCTTCCTGAGATCGATCTCTCATCCAAGACAAACCCAGGAGATCGATCTCTCATAACCCAGATCGATCTCTCATCAACAGAACTTTAAGTTCTGGTACTGATAACCTCTAAACATGGTTTTATATCATCTTTACATTATTGAATTCACTTGTTTTGTCATTTCAAAATACATTAACTCAACAATCTCCCCCTTTATGATATGACAAAACCTATTTAATCAACATGTTTAGTTCCCTATTTTCATTTTGCCCAAACTCCCCCTTTTTGTAAACTCCCCTTACTTTTGGCTTTTGATCTCTAAACTTTCTCAACTCCCCCTTATTTTAATCATTCCTTTTAAACCATTAGATATGATTCTTAAAGTCATTTAAACATGTTTTACCACACTCATGTGTTCTTAGCATTATTTCTTCTCCCCCTTTTTGTCATATCAATGGCAAGAAAGAAATCTAAACAGTACTCCTGTCATTTCAAATTAACATTTCTTTAAAAAACTCATTCAATAACACAGAGGGCAGCTCATTCGAGCAAATTTAGTTCATACAACAACGAGTAATGAAAACATATAACATAACTAGATCTAGCAAATAAGTCCTATGGTGGAGGAGGAAATCGATCCATGAGATCCTCAACGTGAGTGCGAGTGTCTTGAATCTCATCAAACATCGCCTCCTAAGCCTCATGAAGATTTGCAAAGCCTTTATCCACTTTGCGGTTCAACTCCTCGAACATCCGCCACTGGGTCGCATGAAGGTTTGCAAAGCCTTCATCGATCTTCCTGTTCAGTGCACTCAACATTGTCACAATGGACTCCATTTCAGCGGTTGAGGTAGCAAGTGCAGTGGGCTTAGGAATCAAGGATGATGGACCCATAGTCGGTGCAGCAGGTGGATCTATAGGCTCATCGAAGGGATCTTCCTCCATAGCTGCAGCAGACTGCTGTTCCCTCTTCTTCTTCCAGTCGCCCCGAAAGTCCTTGTAGTAGCCCATGTGGTGGAGTGACCCGATGTTGAGGATGCTCTTTGTAGAGGGCATTTCACACGTCTCGCAGCTGCTGTCCACTCCGAGTCGTTGGAGAAAGTACGCCAATGGTTGCGAAAACACTATCGTTGTGGCTTGGCCGCGTACGATCTTCAACCAGTCTTGATAGATAAAGTGGATGAGGTTGGGTTTTTGACTGGTGGAGTGAATGTGGTGATTCCAGAACCTATCTAACCGCCTAATGGTAGAGTGACAGGTACCGAATGGATGAAGGTTCCACGATAAGATGAGGTGGAGTAGCTGGGGGTGCATTAGGAGGTCACTCGCCTTATCCCCGGGAATATCAAACTCCAAAGGGACTTCCTCATCTTCGTTTGTCAATCCTTCATCGCGTATGTTGAAAGCGTTGGCTAGGATTTCAGTGTCTACGGCAATGGATTTTCCCATGACATACGTTGTAAACCCGAGAATATTACAGGTGTCGTTAGGATCATAGGTGAGTTAGGCATTGAAAAAGAATGCTCGAACGATATTTGGAGGTACCGGAGTATTGATTTTTAGGAACGACATCCAACCAAATTCTTCAAATTTGGATAGATAGGGAAAATCGATGCGGTTTAGGAAGGAGAAATCGATTGGTCACCAATGTTTAATTGGCATGGTAGAAAAATATTCTTCATATCGCTTCCTTTTCGCAGGTGTTTTAAAACACCTGTTAAAGGTAGTGACTGAAGGGGGTGGATTGGTTTGGGAAGAAGACCCTTGATCGACACTAGGTCGAGGAGGTTTTTGGCCTACTCTCTTAAGTCTGGGCATGATTCTAGACACGGGAATTACTCTAAGACAGGTTCACAACAAAAAATTAATGAAACAGTGACTAGATTTGCCCTAGAGTGAAATTGAACACAAATCTTAAGAAAGTTTTGAGAAACTAATAAGGAATGTGGGTTACTATACCAGTAAACGAAGGAGAGAAGCGACGAAGACCATACCAAGATCGATCTGAGGAGGAATCGAGAGAGGAGATGCGAAGGAAGTTAGGGATTTTGAAGTTTGAGGGTTTGAAATTTGGAGATTTTTCGCCAGTTTTTATAGTCCAGGGCACAGGAGATCGATCTGTCGAGACGACAGATCGATCTGTCATTTCCAGAAGCCCGAAGAGATCGATCTGTGGTTCCATAAGATCGATCTACAGAACACAGAAGCTTAAGGAGATCGATCTGTCGTATGCACAGATCGATCTGCTGTTTGACAGAGGCTTAGGGAGATCGATCTGCCGAATGCATAGATCGATCTTTAGAATACAGAGGCTTGAAGAGATCGATCTGTCGTATGCACAGATCGATCTGCTGTTAAACAGAGGCTTAAGGAGATCGATCTTATGGATAGAAGATCGATCTGCTTAGCTTAACCTTAATGCTTTAGGCTTGTTGGAAGTATGGAGATCGATCTATATAGATAGGAGATCGATCTCTCATACTTGTTGCCCAGAAAAATCTTTGTATAACTCTTTTAAAACCAACTTAAAACCAAGATTTTGAAGCATAAATATCTTAAGGGATATTCATGAGTCCTAATTCACCTCTAAGGATACAAAACCTATCTCTATCAAGGGGTTTGGTGAATATATCAGCTATTTGATGTAAAGTGTCAATATACTCTAGAATTATATCCCCCTTTTGCACATGGTCTCTAAGGAAATGATGCCTAATCTCAATGTGCTTGGTTCTAGAGTGTTGAATAGGATTTTTAGATAGGTTGATAGCACTGGTATTGTCACATTTAATAGAAACTTGTTTCATGTCAATACCATAATCTTTCATTTGTTGTTTAATCCACAACACTTGAGCACTACAACTACCTGCTGCTATGTATTCAGCTTCAGTTGTGGACTGAGCCACACTGTTTTGTTTCTTAGAGAACCAAGAGATTAATCTATTTCCTAAGAATTGGCAGGTACCTGAAGTACTTTTCCTATCTATTTTGCATCCCCCAAAATCTGCATCTGAAAATGCATGAAGTGTAAAGGTAGAGTCCTTGGGGTACCAAAGTCCTAGAAAGGGAGTGTCCTTAAGGTATCTAAAGATCCTTTTAGTTGCTAATAAGTGTGATTCCCTAGGAGAGGATTGAAATCTAGCACAAAGGCATACACTAAACAAAATATCTGGTCTACTTGCAGTTAAATAGAGCAATGAACCAATCATAGACCTATAGAGTTTAGTGTCTACACACTTACCACTTTCATCTTTATCAAGCTTGATGTTGGTGCCCATTGGAGTTGCTTGAGGTTTGCAATTGTCCATTCTAAATCTGTCACGCCCTCCTCCCACACGCGACTTTACCAAAAACCACAATAAATTTTTCGCTTTTTACTTACCTTTATCTCCTCAACAGTTGGGCTGTGAATAGGCATTAGTCTCCTCATCCATGCATACCTTACCATTCTTTTTTGTATCATACATACATGACATTTATATCATAAGTAAATTCGTATTCTTAAATATAATTACATCATTACATCCCCCATATTAAAACGTGTACATCACTGTGTTTATACATTGTTCAGATACAAAAGAGTACGCGTGTGTATACCTTTCGCTAGATGGGGAGTGGCAGCGGATCAAAGGAATGCAATACCCTGGCCGACTCGATCTACTGATGAGAATCTGTAGAGATGGGGGGAAAATGAATGGGATGAGCTATCAACGCGCTCAGTAAGGAAATCAGGCAAGCAAGTAGACATCCATACTATCTACTTGAAAATAGTGCTTTGCCTTTCCTTCTCTCATTTCAAAAGCATGTTTAAAATATATATAATATAGTACAGATTTCAAATCCCATGTACTAAACACATGCTGGTTTATCAATCAGAGGCATTCATGCAAAACAGTGCATATTTAATCATTTAAGAATGCCTTTATATAAAATATGCCATTTACATTCAAAACACAGGAAATATGGCATTTCTCATCACAACACAAATAAACTGGGTTTCGACCCATCCCTTAGGTCTACCCGTATCATAAAATACATGTGATATATCATGCGAGACTCAGTGGCTAAATGCAATCTCTCTAGACTATGTAAGAGAGCCTCCCCGCCGAACAGAGCCTCCCCGCCAAACAGGCTTAAGGATGTTGGGCTTAAGGATCTTACCGTAAGAGAGTATCTCCGGACTATGGCCATATCCTAACAATGGTGATCCCAGGCAACACAGTACTCGGTGTGCGGGGTAATCACTGCTGTAACGGGTGGGGGGTCAGTCCACTATCAGCCGCCAGCTACGTAACACACGGTACAGTGTACACCTCGTGCCACTCAGACACGGTACACAGTACACCCGTGGACCCTCACAGCCAGGGTCTTTAGCCCTCGAAACCATGGAAAACCTCATAGCCAGGGTCTTTAGCCCTCGAAACCATGGAAAACCTCATAGCCAGGGTCTTTAGCCCTCGAAACCATGGAATAAATGCCACGTCTCTAAATTCACGTGAGAACATCTCAACAATGTGACACTCAGTCTACACGGAGGAAATCGTCACGGTTTTCTAACATGTGTGTATATCACGAAAAACTACAGTGCGCGTCTTGAGTGTGACACACAGTCAACACTCCGCCTCAAAACACTGTATATGCATGTCAAAATATCAACACTAGTGCGAGTGAACCTCCAGCACCAGGTCATGCATCTCATGTAAAACTCGAGTACGAGCTAATCGCTCCAGCACTCTATCATGCACAAATCACATAAAAACTGAGTACGAGCAATGCTCCAGTACTCTATCATGCATGTCAAATAAATGTAGTGCGAGTCAACCTCCAGCACTAACGTATGTGAAAAACATCTGAAATCAAGTGCGAGTTATGCTCTAGCACGATTGTTTCCACATAATTCGGTAGATGGCTGTTTAAAAATAGGGATGTTAAAAATCACTAAAATCAGCACTATAAAGTGTGTTTAATTTACATCGACCTCAAAACATTAGCCCATCCACCTACTCTTCTGCTACACAGCAGTAAAAACCACTCAAAACATCATTTCCATGCTTTCTACCACTTTTCCCAAAATTTCACTTTTTGCCTAACTAGGGGCAAAATCGTAATTTACCCATATCGGGTCCCTATAATTATTATAGATTTTCTCTGACCCTCAAACAATTTCAGTGAATGTAAAATCCAATGAAAATATGCACAGATATCTCTAGCTACTTGCAAGAGTCCCCTACCTCGGATCACGTCGTGTGACCTCTCTTCCTCTGTGCTGTCTAATCTCGCAGTCCGGTCAACTCTCAATATGACTCTGGAACTGCATTTAATCATTCACTGAGTTAATTACACTTTTCTTACTGTATTACACATTTAATACAGTTTATTTCACTTAAATTGGCCCTTTTACGCTTAATGGGCCTTAATCACGTTAATCGGGCCTTAATCCGTATTAAGCCCGTTCATCAAGGTCTATCGACTCATTGGGCCTATCAATACCCATTGGGCTTTATTCCAAGCTCTTTGGATAGCCCGTATATCATTTACGACATTTTATTCAATTTTCTGAATATAATTCACTAAATCCAAAATTTAATCTGAAATGCGTAAATTAAATCTTAAATACGCATAAATCACATAAATTGTCGTAAATGAGCTTTACTTACCCGAGATTGTGCGATGGTGCGCCAATCGGAGTTCGATCGTGCTTCCGTTCGGAATTAATCGTCGAACTGCACAATTTCGTATATTTAACTCCGGGTCAATTTCTGATTAAATATAATTTAAATAAATTTATCAGAAATTAAATTGGTCACTTTTGACCTCGTATCGACTTACCCGAAGTCCGGTGAATTCTCGAAAATTTTCTTTTTCCTTTTTCTTTCTTTTTTTTTTTTCCTCTTTTTCTCTCTCCTCCTTGGCTGAACCGGTCCGGTCCGGTTCAGCACAGTGACTTTCCACTGAACCGCCGACCGGTTCAGGGGTGATTTAGCCGTGCCGGCGTCGTCCGACCGGTTCCCGGCGTGCCGCTGCCGCCGTTCGACGCGTCTTGGACAGGGGGTCTCTCGGTTGGCCTCGATCGGAGCCAACTCCCGCCGGTGGCCGCCGAATGCCCGTTTTTCCTCCGCGGCTTCCTCCCTTCGATTCGCCGGATTCCGGTACCGGTGGCGCGCGTCCTGGTGGCTGGGAGGTCGCACGGTGTCGGCCTTCCTTTTTCGGTCGCGTGCCTGGCCGCTGGTCGCCGGAGATGGCTGGTCCGGTAAGCTTCTTCTCTCCTCAGTCCGCGTCGGTTTCGTCCGCTTCTCTCTCCCCGCGTTTCAGTTTCTGTTTTGTTTTGTTTTTTTTTTTTTTTTTTTTTTAATAATGAATTTTTATTATTATTTTATTCATTAAAATAATAATAAAAATCCCAAAAATATCCCAAAAATTCTCAAAAATTCTAATTAAATTCATTTAGTCCGTAAATGAATTTATCAGTCCGATTTTACTTTTTCGGTATATTTTTCCACTATTTTTGGGCTCGTTTTTCGAGACAAAAATTCCAAAAATATTAATTAAATTCAAATCTCGATCAATTGGACTCGAAATTCAATATTTTCCTCGTTATTGATCAAGATCTCTCGATTTCATATTTTTAATGAAATTTTCTCATCGGATTTATATCGAATTTTGGTCAATTGACCGTCTTACCCCTGTACTTGCTCAAAAATCACTTTAACCCTTATCTTGCTATTATGTAGCTTACATGCATTTTTAATTCTCAATAAATCGATTGCACGATAGTAAATACTCTTCTTATGA
Source organism: Firmiana major (assembly GCA_033439115.1). NCBI lineage: Eukaryota > Viridiplantae > Streptophyta > Magnoliopsida > Malvales > Malvaceae > Firmiana > Firmiana major. The sequence continues at coordinate 57,591,136 of CM065900.1, forward strand.
TTCAACTATGAAATATAACGTTCGTACACATAGGAATCATAAGGTACAAGCTACATACGTAAATCAAAAACTCGGGTCTGACAATCCTCCCCAACTAAAAGAATTTGGTCCTCCAAATTAGAACCAAATCAATCCTCAAACAACTGGGGGTGCTTCTCTCGCATCAAGCTCTCTAACTCCCAAGTAGCCTCCTTGGAAGTGTGATGCTGCCATAGTACCTTCACTAACTCGATAGTCTTCGATCTCAAAACCTTCTCCTTCCTATCCAGTATTCGAATCGGCCTCTCAACATATGACATGTCCTCACTGAGCTCCGAAAGCTCATAACTAATCACATGTGCCGGATCCGGGTGATACTTCCTAAGCATCGAAATGTGGAAGACGTTGTGCACGCCTGACAAATCTGGTGGCAATGCCAAACTATAAGCCTTATCTCCCACTCGATCAAGTATCTCGAAGGGTCCAATGTAGCGAGGACTCAACTTACCTCTCTTCCCAAACCTCGCTATACCCTTGGAAGGAGAAACCTTCAGAAACACGGACTCACCAACTGCGAACTCAAGTGGCCTACGTCTCCTGTCAGCATAACTCTTCTGTCGACTCTGAGCTGTCCTCAATCTCTCAACTATCAACCGGACATCCTCAGAAGCCTGTGTAACCATATCAGGAGCAAAAATCTTACGGTCACCCACTTCTTCCCACCCAATAGGGGAACGACATCTACGGCCATACAAGGCCTCATATGGTGCCATCCCGATACTCGAATGATAACTGTTGTTGTAGGCGAACTCGGCTAGTGGCAAATGATCATCCCAGGAGCCTCTAAAATCCAGCACACATGCCCTCAACATATCCTCCAGAGTCTGTATCGTCCTCTCTGACTGACCATCTGTCTGAGGATGGAAAGCTGTGCTCAAACTCAACTGGGTTCCCATAGCTTCCTGAAAATGTTCCCAAAAGTGGGAAGTGAAGCGGGAATCCCTATCTGAAACAATGCTCACTGGAACACCATGCAACCTCACTACCTCGCGTACATACAACCCTGCTAATGTACTCAGAGTATCGGTAGCTCTCATAGCTAGAAAGTGGGCTGACTTCGTCAGTCTATCAACGATCACCCATATAGCATCGTGATTCCTCCGGGTCCTCGGTAAACCCATCACGAAATCCATGGTGATATGCTCCCATTTCCAGGTCGGTATAGGTAGAGGCTGCAACAATCCTGCAGGCTTCTGATGCTCTACCTTCACCTGCTGACATACGAGACATCTCGCCACAAAATCTGCCACATCTCTCTTCATACCTGACCACCAGTACACCTTTCGGAGGTTCTGATACATCTTGCCACTCCCTGGATGCAACGTGTACCTCGATGAATGAGCTTCTGACAATATCAATCTCCTGAGCTCTGGGTCCTCGGGAACACACAATCTCCCTCTGTACCTCAGTAGTCCATCAGAACTCAACTCAAAATCTATCGCTGTGCCCCTCTGCATCTGACCAATCACATCGATGCACTGCAGATCTGTCTGCTGAGCCTGTCTGATCCTATCCAACAGATCTGGCTCTAAGCGTAGACTCGCAATCATACAATCCGCATCTCTGTCCGAAGGCACAACTCCCAAACTGAGGCTAGCAAACTGCTCTAGCAGCTCGTGCTCCCTGACCATCATATACGATACCATCCCAAGGCTCTTCCTACTCAAAGCATCTGCTACAACATTAGCCTTACCCGGATGATAAAGTATCTCACAATCATAATCCTTCAAAAGCTCTAGCCATCTTCTCTGTCTCATGTTTAGTTCCTTCTGTGAGAACAGGTACTTGAGGCTCTTGTGATCGGTAAAAATCTGAAACTTCTCACCATACAAGTAGTGGCGCCATACCTTCAACGCAAACACTACTGCTGCTAACTCTAAATCGTGGGTCGGATAGTTCTTCTCATGGTCCTTCAACTGTCTGGATCCATAAGCAACTACCCTCCCATCCTGCATCAACACACAGCCCAGTCCCTGATGCGAAGCATCGGTATACACTGAAAATCCTCCTGAGCTGGTAGGAATAGTGAGAATCGGAGCGGTGGTCAATCGACTCTTCAGCTCCTGAAAACTCCTCTCACAATCCTCGTCCCACACGAATGCAACATTCTTCCGAGTGAGACGTGTCAACGGAGCAGCCAACTTCGAAAATCCCTCAACGAATCTCCGATAGTACCCTGCTAAACCCAGAAAACTCCTGATCTCTGTAACTGTCCTCGGCTGTTCCCACTGAACTACAGCCTCAATCTTGGATGGATCTACTGATACACCATCCCTCGACACTACATGTCCCAAAAACGAGATCTCTGTCAACCAAAAATCACACTTGCTGAGTTTAGCATACAACTGCTGCCCTCGTAGAGTCTGCAATATGATCCTGAGGTGCTCCTCATGCTCCTCCTCGGATCTCGAATATACTAATATGTCATCGATGAATACGATAACAAACTGATCCAAATATGGCTTGAACACATCGTTCATCAAAGCCATGAAAGCTGCGGGAGCATTCGTCAGTCCGAATGGCATAACTAGGAACTCATAGTGGCCATATCGAGTCCTAAATGCTGTCTTGGGTACATCTCCACTCCGAACTCTCAACTGATGATACCCAGACCTCAGATCAATCTTAGAAAAGACCTGCGCTCCCCGAAGCTGATCCAGTAAGTCGTCAATGCGTGGAAGGGGATATCTATTCTTGATGGTAGCCTTATTCAACAATCTGTAGTCTATACACAATCGGAGGCTTCCATCCTTCTTCCTCACAAACAGAACCGGTGCTCCCCACGATGAAACACTCGGTCTGATAAAACCCCTATCCAATAGCTCCTGTAACTGTCTCTTGAGCTCCTCCAGCTCAACTAAGGCCATGCGATATGGTGGTCTCGAAATAGGCTCAGTACCAGGCACCAAATCTATACAGAACTCCATCTCTCTGTCTGGTGGTAACCCTGGCAACTCATCCGAAAAAACATCTGGGTACTCACTGACCACAGAATTATCTACCAACTCCGGATGTACCTTATCCATATCCACCACGTACGCAATGAAACCTCTAATCACATTCGTACAAGCATCAGTTGTGTCCTAGTTCAAGGCATATACTTGCCCTCGACCCATCACCTGCTTCCCCTTCTCCTCTGCCGTCGCTCTACCTCTCTGAGCAGACGTACCTGTTGGAGCTCTATCATGCTCCCTGCCCTTCTGTGGGGCAATCACATATGTCTCTGGGCACTCTCTAGCCATATGCCCCTGTTTCCCACATCGAAAACACACAACAGGGCTCAACGGACAAGGTCTACAGCCATGATGTCTGCCACATCGGCTGCACTGATCAGTAGTAGGCCTCGGTCCTCCAATCACAATGCCCTTCGCCAGAGCTATGGCCGGGTATGTAGGAGGTCTGACTGGTCGCTCTCGCACCTCCTCTATTCGTGGTCCCTTACCGAAGAGTCTCCTCCCTCCTCGATAACTGAACCCTCTATCTCTAGCCGGCCTCTTCCTCTCTCTATCTCGACTCCGACTGAACTTCCTAAACTCAGAGAAATGCCTCTCATAATCTTGCTCACAAAGCTGTGCTCCACGCACTGCCTCATCATATGTACCAACGTCTAGTGGTACCAATCTAGACCGCAACACCGGTCTCAATCCGTCTACAAACCTGCGGACCTTCCTGGTCTCGCTGTACATGGTATCGGGATCATATCTCCCCAGGGCCAAAAATCTGGTCTCATACTCATCCACTGTGAGACTCCCCTGGCTCAATCCCAGAAACTCAGCCTGCAGTCTACGCTGCGCAGTATCAGGAACAAACTGCCTCCTGAAGGCCTCTAGAAACATCTCCCAACTAATCTCAGCATGTCGAGCTCTCAATATCGGCCTGGTGGACTTCCACCAATGCTCTGCCGTTCCCTTCAGTAAGAACGCAGCAAATGCGACTCTCTCAGAAGTCGTACACTCAAAAATATCGTACAACTTCTCCATCTCGCCAATCCACTCCTCAGCACTGGCTGGGTCCTTGACCCCTCGAAAAGATGGAGGTCCAAGCTTCTGGAACTGTCGCAACCGATCCAAATCACACCCATATCCTCTACTAACCTGAGCTGGTGGGGGTGTAGGAGTCTCAGTAGTCTGTGGCCCCTGTACAGGCTGCGCAGGTGTATCAGGTGCAACTGCCTCTCCAGTCGCAGTTTCTGCATCATGCCTCTGTCTACCTGGCAAAGTCTGTGCCAACAGCCCTACTATCGCCTCTAGGCTACGCTCTATCCTCGTGAAGCGTGCCTCAGTAGTATCTGGTACCTCAGCAGTACCTGGGGGTGTATGGGTAGTCGAAGACTCACCCTGGCTAGCCGGCCTACCTCTACGGCCTCCAGCCCTACCTCTCGCCCCTCTACCATGGCGGGTATTAGCCATAATGGCTCAATTCCTGCATTCACAACCATTAATTTGTCAACTTCCCATCTTGTATACACAATTGTAACTGAACATAAACACAGTGATATGGGGATGTACATTTTCCTAATTACTAACGCCTATTCACATCAGACCAACTAGGCTCTGATACCACTCCTGTCACGCCCTCCTCCCACACGCGACTTTACCAAAAACCACAATAAATTTTTCGCTTTTTACTTACCTTTATCTCCTCAACAGTTGGGCTGTGAATAGGCATTAGTCTCCTCATCCATGCATACCTTACCATTCTTTTTTGTATCATACATACATGACATTTATATCATAAGTAAATTCGTATTCTTAAATATAATTACATCATTACATCCCCCATATTAAAACGTGTACATCACTGTGTTTATACATTGTTCAGATACAAAAGAGTACGCGTGTGTATACCTTTCGCTAGATGGGGAGTGGCAGCGGATCAAAGGAATGCAATACCCTGGCCGACTCGATCTACTGATGAGAATCTGTAGAGATGGGGGGAAAATGAATGGGATGAGCTATCAACGCGCTCAGTAAGGAAATCAGGCAAGCAAGTAGACATCCATACTATCTACTTGAAAATAGTGCTTTGCCTTTCCTTCTCTCATTTCAAAAGCATGTTTAAAATATATATAATATAGTACAGATTTCAAATCCCATGTACTAAACACATGCTGGTTTATCAATCAGAGGCATTCATGCAAAACAGTGCATATTTAATCATTTAAGAATGCCTTTATATAAAATATGCCATTTACATTCAAAACACAGGAAATATGGCATTTCTCATCACAACACAAATAAACTGGGTTTCGACCCATCCCTTAGGTCTACCCGTATCATAAAATACATGTGATATATCATGCGAGACTCAGTGGCTAAATGCAATCTCTCTAGACTATGTAAGAGAGCCTCCCCGCCGAACAGAGCCTCCCCGCCAAACAGGCTTAAGGATGTTGGGCTTAAGGATCTTACCGTAAGAGAGTATCTCCGGACTATGGCCATATCCTAACAATGGTGATCCCAGGCAACACAGTACTCGGTGTGCGGGGTAATCACTGCTGTAACGGGTGGGGGGTCAGTCCACTATCAGCCGCCAGCTACGTAACACACGGTACAGTGTACACCTCGTGCCACTCAGACACGGTACACAGTACACCCGTGGACCCTCACAGCCAGGGTCTTTAGCCCTCGAAACCATGGAAAACCTCATAGCCAGGGTCTTTAGCCCTCGAAACCATGGAAAACCTCATAGCCAGGGTCTTTAGCCCTCGAAACCATGGAATAAATGCCACGTCTCTAAATTCACGTGAGAACATCTCAACAATGTGACACTCAGTCTACACGGAGGAAATCGTCACGGTTTTCTAACATGTGTGTATATCACGAAAAACTACAGTGCGCGTCTTGAGTGTGACACACAGTCAACACTCCGCCTCAAAACACTGTATATGCATGTCAAAATATCAACACTAGTGCGAGTGAACCTCCAGCACCAGGTCATGCATCTCATGTAAAACTCGAGTACGAGCTAATCGCTCCAGCACTCTATCATGCACAAATCACATAAAAACTGAGTACGAGCAATGCTCCAGTACTCTATCATGCATGTCAAATAAATGTAGTGCGAGTCAACCTCCAGCACTAACGTATGTGAAAAACATCTGAAATCAAGTGCGAGTTATGCTCTAGCACGATTGTTTCCACATAATTCGGTAGATGGCTGTTTAAAAATAGGGATGTTAAAAATCACTAAAATCAGCACTATAAAGTGTGTTTAATTTACATCGACCTCAAAACATTAGCCCATCCACCTACTCTTCTGCTACACAGCAGTAAAAACCACTCAAAACATCATTTCCATGCTTTCTACCACTTTTCCCAAAATTTCACTTTTTGCCTAACTAGGGGCAAAATCGTAATTTACCCATATCGGGTCCCTATAATTATTATAGATTTTCTCTGACCCTCAAACAATTTCAGTGAATGTAAAATCCAATGAAAATATGCACAGATATCTCTAGCTACTTGCAAGAGTCCCCTACCTCGGATCACGTCGTGTGACCTCTCTTCCTCTGTGCTGTCTAATCTCGCAGTCCGGTCAACTCTCAATATGACTCTGGAACTGCATTTAATCATTCACTGAGTTAATTACACTTTTCTTACTGTATTACACATTTAATACAGTTTATTTCACTTAAATTGGCCCTTTTACGCTTAATGGGCCTTAATCACGTTAATCGGGCCTTAATCCGTATTAAGCCCGTTCATCAAGGTCTATCGACTCATTGGGCCTATCAATACCCATTGGGCTTTATTCCAAGCTCTTTGGATAGCCCGTATATCATTTACGACATTTTATTCAATTTTCTGAATATAATTCACTAAATCCAAAATTTAATCTGAAATGCGTAAATTAAATCTTAAATACGCATAAATCACATAAATTGTCGTAAATGAGCTTTACTTACCCGAGATTGTGCGATGGTGCGCCAATCGGAGTTCGATCGTGCTTCCGTTCGGAATTAATCGTCGAACTGCACAATTTCGTATATTTAACTCCGGGTCAATTTCTGATTAAATATAATTTAAATAAATTTATCAGAAATTAAATTGGTCACTTTTGACCTCGTATCGACTTACCCGAAGTCCGGTGAATTCTCGAAAATTTTCTTTTTCCTTTTTCTTTCTTTTTTTTTTCCTCTTTTTCTCTCTCCTCCTTGGCTGAACCGGTCCGGTCCGGTTCAGCACAGTGACTTTCCACTGAACCGCCGACCGGTTCAGGGGTGATTTAGCCGTGCCGGCGTCGTCCGACCGGTTCCCGGCGTGCCGCTGCCGCCGTTCGACGGGTCTTGGACAGGGGGTCTCTCGGTTGGCCTCGATCGGAGCCAACTCCCGCCGGTGGCCGCCGAATGCCCGTTTTTCCTCCGCGGCTTCCTCCCTTCGATTCGCCGAATTCCGGTACCGGTGGCGCGCGTCCTGGTGGCTGGGAGGTCGCACGGTGTCGGCCTTCCTTTTTCGGTCGCGTGCCTGGCCGCTGGTCGCCGGAGATGGCTGGTCCGGTAAGCTTCTTCTCTCCTCAGTCCGCGTCGGTTTCGTCCGCTTCTCTCTCCCCGCGTTTCAGTTTCTGTTTTGTTTTGTTTTTTTTTTTTTTTTTTTTTTTTTAATAATGAATTTTTATTATTATTTTATTCATTAAAATAATAATAAAAATCCCAAAAATATCCCAAAAATTCTCAAAAATTCTAATTAAATTCATTTAGTCCGTAAATGAATTTATCAGTCCGATTTTACTTTTTCGGTATATTTTTCCACTATTTTTGGGCTCGTTTTTCGAGACAAAAATTCCAAAAATATTAATTAAATTCAAATCTCGATCAATTGGACTCGAAATTCAATATTTTCCTCGTTATTGATCAAGATCTCTCGATTTCATATTTTTAATGAAATTTTCTCATCGGATTTATATCGAATTTTGGTCAATTGACCGTCTTACCCCTGTACTTGCTCAAAAATCACTTTAACCCTTATCTTGCTATTATGTAGCTTACATGCATTTTTAATTCTCAATAAATCGATTGCACGATAGTAAATACTCTTCTTATGATTCAACTATGAAATATAACGTTCGTACACATAGGAATCATAAGGTACAAGCTACATACGTAAATCAAAAACTCGGGTCTGACAAAATCGCTTGAGCAAATCCTTAGTATACTTTGCTTGATTGATGAAGGTTCCACCTTTTGTTTGCTTTACTTGAAGTCCCAAGAAGAAGGTGAGTTCTCCCATCATGCTCATTTCAAATTCTCCTTGCATGATCTTAGCAAACTCTTGACATAAAGACTCATTAGTTGAACCAAAAATAATATCATCCACATACACTTGTACAACTAGTAAATCTTTATTTTTATTTTTGATGAATAATGTGGTATCCACTTTTCCTCTTGAAAATCCCTTTTCTATTAAGAATTTTGACAACCTTTCATACCAAGCTCTAGGAGCTTGTTTCAACCCATAGAGTGCCTTAGATAATTTGAAAACATGTTCAGGAAATTCATGATTTTCAAAGCCGGGAGGTTGTTCAACATAGACTTCTTCATTAATGAAACCATTTAAGAATGCACTCTTTACATCCATTTGATATAATTTGAAGTTCTTATAACATGCAAAGGCAAGTAACATTCTTTTTGCCTCTAGTCTAGCTACCGGTGCATAGGTTTCATCATAGTCTATACCTTCCTCTTGTCTATAGCCTTGTGCAACTAACCTAGCCTTATTCCTTATGATGACACTATTTTCATCCATCTTGTTCTTGAATATCCATTTAGTTCCAATTATAGAGTGATCACTAGGCCTAGGAACTAGTTTCCATACTTTGCTTCTCTCAAATTGATTTAATTCTTCTTGCATTGCTAGGAACCAATTATTGTCATCTAAGGCTTCATTGACATTCCTAGGCTCTATTTGAGATACAAAGGCTATATATTGACACATATTTCTTAGAGATGATCTAGTTCTAACTCCAAGAGTTGGATCTCCTACTATTTCACAATCTTTTACATATCCTAACTCTCTTGGTGCTCTAGACTCTCTCTCTAATATCTCTATTTCTTCTTCATCTTCTTTATTCAAGTCAAGTTTTTCTAATAAATCATCTTCTAAGTTTGGAATTTCCTCTAAGTTTTCATCAAATATTCCCACATCCTCATCATTAGTTGAATCTTTAGATACATCATTTGACTCATCAAATATAACATGAATAGATTCTTCAACCATTAATGTCCTTTTCTTATATACTCTATAAGCCTTTGAATTCAATGAGTACCCTAGAAAGATTCCCTCATCACTCTTGGCATCAAATTTTCCTAGATTATCTTTACCATTATTTAAGACAAAACATTTACAGCCAAAAGGATGGAAGTAACTAATATTAGGCTTCTTACCCTTGTAAAGCTCATAAGGAGTTTTCTTTAGCATGGGTCTAATCATAGCTCTATTAATTATATAGCAAGATGTGTTTATAGCTTCAGCCCAAAAATACTTTGGTAAATTATTCTCACACAACATGGTTCTAGCCATTTCTTCCAAGGTTCTATTTCTTCTCTCAACTACTCCATTTTGTTGTGGTGTCCTAGGGGCTGAAAAATTATGACTAATTCCTTGATCATTGCAATACTCATCAAATCCTATGTTTTCGAATTCCTTGCCATGATCACTTCTAATGCTAGTTATTGTATACCCTTTTTCATTTTAAGTAATTTTTGTATAGGCTATGAATTTTTCTAAGGCTTCATTTTTTACTCTTAAAAAGAACACCCAAGTGAACCTAGTGTAATCATCAACTATTACAAATCCATAGTGTTTCCCACCTAGGCTAGTTGTTCTAGTTGGTCCAAATAAGTCTAAGTGAAGTAATTGAAGAGGCCTAGTGGTGGATACAATATTCTTAGGCTTAAATGTTGTCCTTTTGTGTTTTCCTTTAACACAAGCTTCACATATTTCTTCATGATCAAAGGATAGCTTGGGTAAACCTATGACTAGATCCTTTCTAGCTAACTTACACATGCATGCTAGCATGACCTAGTCTTCTATGCCATAACCAAGATTCCTTTTTATTGTCTACCATTAGACATATATTTTCATTTTTGAGTTCATTAAGATAGACAATATATATATTACCTTGCCTATGGCCTAGAAAAATAACTTTGTTTGACTTAGGATCTACAACATGACACTTCATGCAATCAAAAATTACTTTGTAACCTTTGTCACAAAGTTGACTTATGCTTAATAAGTTATGCTTTAGACCCCTAACAAGTAATACCTTTTCTAATGAAAGGTAGTCATTACCTATTGAGCCACTTCCTTCAACTTGGCCTTTGGAGTTATCCCCAAATGTGACTTCTCCACCAACTTTTGATTTAAAAGAGTTGAAGTGGCTTCTATCTCCCGTCATGTGCCTTGAGCATCCACTATCCAAGTACCAAGCTTCCTTTGTTTTAGCTTTGTGGCCATGCTCAATTACCTACAAAAAGATCCAAACTCAAGTCTTAGGTACCCAAATTCTCTTGGGTCCTTTGAGGTTAGTGAATGCAATTCTTGATCCCTTTGGGATCCATTTTGCTAATGCATTAACATCCTTTTAGTGAATTACTTCTTTTGGAATCCATATCCTTTTTACTATTTTTCCTTTAAGAGAGCTCATATTTATGTTGCAATTATGTGATGCATGTCCCTTTCTATTACAATATGAACAAGAAGTTGAGAGTTTATTTATACTATTTCTAGCAATAAAGCTTTTAAGATGAGTCTCTCTACTTTTTGCATTATATCCTAACCCATTTTTGTCAAAGAATGCCCTTTGGGTCTCTAGCATGCTATCTAACTTTTGTTGACCCATGTGGAACCTATTAAAGGAATTATGTAGGTTGCCATTTTTCTCTTTAAGGTCACAAATTTCAAGATTTGAAATTTTTAGTTTCTTTTCACATTCTAATTTGTCCCTTAGCATCAACTCATTTTCTTTTCTCAATTTGGATATTATCTTTTTGGATTTCATACTCATGCATTCATACTCTAATGCAAGATCATCAAAGGCATCTTGCAATTCATCAAACGAATATTCATTGAGGTTTGAAGTTACCTTTTCATCCTCAATAGCCATGAAGCACAAGTTGGCAATGTCCTCATTTGAGTCATCATCGGAGCAGTCGCTATCACTCCATGTTGCCACCATTGCCTTCTTTTTGTGGAACCTATCATTGGACCTTTTAAGAAGAGGGCAGTTAAATTTTATGTGACCTGGTTTTTTACATTTATAACACACAATTGAATCTTTTCTACCTACTTCTTCTTGATCTCTCTTATTGTTTCTCCTATTACTACCACTAGCTCTCATTCTCATGAACTTGTTAAATCTTTTGGCAAACGTTGCCATTTCAAGGTCCTCTTCACTACCACTCTCATTCTTAATCTCCTCTTGAGCAGTGGATTTTAGAGCAACTCCCACTTTCTTGGGTGGCTCTTCATTTCGTCTTAATTTCATCTCATAAGTGAGTAATGATCCTATTAATTCATCTAAAAACAATGTGTGAGGATCCTTAGATTCCTCAATTGCAGTCACTTTAGCTTCCCATGATTTAGGTAAGCTATTTAATATTTTCTTGACCATTTCAATATTAGAGTAAATTTTTCCTAAGGACTTTAATCCATTAATTACATCCGTGAATCTAGTGAACATATCACTAATTGATTCTCCTTCTTTCATCCTAAAAAGCTCATAGTCATGTGTGAGCATTCCTACCTTGGTCTCCTTTACTTGGGTTGTACCCTCATGAGTTATTGTCAATTTGTCCCAAATTTGTTTGGCATTGTCACATCCGGAGACCCTATTGTATTCATTTGGACCTAAGGCACAAAATAATGTGTGCATAGCCTTAACATTTAGCTGAGCACATTTAATGTCATTTGAATCCCATTCATCTTCTTCTTTAGGGATATCTCTTCCCTCTATTCTCTTTGTAGGGATTTGAGGTCCTTTAATTATAATCCTCCACACCTCATAATCATTTGCTTGAATGAATAACATCATCCTAGTCTTCCAATAGGCATAATGTTCTCCATTGAACATAGGAGGTCTAACCGTAGAGTGCCCCTCTCCTACCAAACTAGTTGCTACATTGTTGTGAGCCATTTGATCGTTTCTAACTCTTAGGAAGTTGTTCCTATGCGATTAAAGAGTACTAGCTCTGATACCAATTGTTGGCTCCACCGAGAGGGGGGGTGAATCGGTTTTCTAGCGTTAATGGGAAATTTTAAATTAATCCTAATTTAATCAGCAAATGAAAGTGAGCAATAATGAAATTAAACAAGATAATGCAAGATAGGGAAGAGAGAAACAAACACAATCGTTTATAGAGGTTTAGCCAAACTCTTGCCTACGTCCTCTCTCCTTGACCTTCTTGTCAAGTGCTTTCTTTCTCTTCTTCAACTGAAGTTACAATGTTCCTTTTTCAGGTTAAGGAATAACCTCTCTACCCTTTGCAATACAAAGATGTATTCACCCTTTTACAATTTTTATCTCACTGAGGAACAATCCTCTTCTCTCTTAAGGTAAGGATGAATACAGAATCAAGCTTTTAATGTGGGTAGGACAATTGCAGCTTTTCCACTTAAGCTTATACAACAAACTCAATAAATGAGGAATGAAGACACAAGGAATGAAAGTATTAAACTCTTGAGAATTGTAAGAAATGTGCAGCAATAGTGTCTCTATTCTCATTGTCTTCAATGCTTGGTTAAATACTGAAGGATTGGTAGTTGGAGCATTAAATGCTGTTTTTCCCGTTGAGATTTTTGCAGAACTAGCCGTTGAGTACCTCCAGTAGAGTGCCAGATCGATCTGCCATCTTGGTCAGATCGATCTCTTAGTTATAAGTCCTGCAAGATCAAAGCAAAATAACACAAGGAGATCGATCTCATATATGAGCAGATCGATATCTTATTTGAAAATGTTAGAGGAGATCGATCTGTCGAATAGGCATATCGATCTTCCAATCTCTCTGTTTGAGGCAAGATCGATCTACAGATCGATCTGCGATGCAATCTCGTAGTGGGGAGATCGATCTCTCAATAACCTAGATCAATCTCCTTAGCTCTCTGACTTTGAGAAGATCGATCTCTTCCTTACCAGATCGATCTCATAAGCTCTCTGTTTGAGTGTAGATCGATCTTGAAGATCGATCTACTTTCTTTGCTTTAAGGGAGATCGATCTCTTCCTAGATCAGATCGATCTCCTCAACTCCAGTAATAGGCAGATCGATCTCATAACCCTTATAGATCGATCTCACTCTTCCTCAATACCTTTGTATAGGTTCAAGGCTTGGCAGATCGATCTCATGTCTTCCTGAGATCGATCTCTCATCCAAGACAAACCCAGGAGATCGATCTCTCATAACCCAGATCGATCTCTCATCAACAGAACTTTAAGTTCTGGTACTGATAACCTCTAAACATGGTTTTATATCATCTTTACATTATTGAATTCACTTGTTTTGTCATTTCAAAATACATTAACTCAACACATAACTTTCATTGTATTTTACCACACCACCCAAAATTCCATATATTCACATTCATCAGATACAAAAGTCCATTGCTGCATATTCATATATAACAAAACTTGTGCGTACATCACAAACTCATATTACAACTGTGTACATTGAATCTATGGACTTTACATCTTTTATGCTTCACATAGCATAGTCATGTATGTACTTATGAATTTAAGGGTCTTACAAATTGTACTGAATGGTGAATGATGCCAAGGTCCATGGAGTACAATGTACCATGAGTGTACGATGTACCGTGTTATGGGAAAATAGTGTACTGTGTGAGCCGTATGGGCAGCTGACCACTCCCACGGCACCTGACATCCCGACACACCTGGCCCGTGGATTACCCGGAGTCACTGACATTGGCTAATACTCACTTCTGGTATCTGATATATTGTGAAATGTCATGCCTCGTCTATTTAAATTACTGAAATGAAAATGAGAATTGCGTTGAGATTTTAAACTGTGTTTCTTTGCTTTCGTTGTAAGGTTTTCCGCACAGTTATGATTTCGCGGAGTATATTTCTGCATCGAAGGTGTAAACACCGCAAATTTTCTGTATTTAATTAAACAATAAAATTAAATGAAAATATGATATAAGAAAATATGTGTGTGTATATATATATATATATATATATATATATATATGTTAAGTTGAAAATGCATAAAAAATGAAGGATAAAAATAATTACAATAAATATATATACATGTATTTGTCGAAAATTGAAAATGTAATTAAAAATATATATATATATACAATAAAAATATATAAAAATATATATACATATATAAATATAAAAAATATATAAATATAAATATATATATAAATATAAATAAGTATAAATAGAAATATATATATATATAATAAAAATAAATAAATAAATAATAAAAAAAGAACGAAAAAAAAATTGGACAGATCGCGCGACAGGGAAAAACCCCAACGCGCGACCCGCTGCTGGCTAGCAAAGAAAGCCAGCCTTCCCTTCCTCTTCCCCGTCTGTTTTTCGGTCCCCCTCACTCCGACCGTCCCTGCTGATAGCCACCTGCACTGCTGGCTGACCAAGACTCCAAGCCAGCGACGATCCGGCGACCACCTTTCCTTCTCTCCTTTCCCTCTGTTCATCGAAACCTGAACCCCCTTACTCTCACATTTTCACTCGTCAGCCGACCGAATCAAGGCCCCAAGATCGGCAACCATTCCTCGCCGGAACGCAGACCCATTCCCTTCCTTCTCCCTCTCCCCTCTCCTGAAAAATAGAAACGAAAAAGAGGAGTTTTCCTCTATTTCGCGGACTGCAGCAACCCGGAGGATACCCGACGTCGGCCCCCACCGAACTCGAGCCCCGGCAACCTCCCTTACCTTTCCTTCCTCGTCCGGCCACCCCTTTTTCGACGCTACAGTGTTCAAAAAAGAATACAGATAAATTACCTAATTTCTGCTTCCCCATTTTTGTACCAGTGGATCCCTAGATAAAAACCCAAGCTTTCTTTAGTTTAATATATGTATAAATTGTATTATAGAAGCATGAATGTTGTATGAATTAATTGAAATTTGATTGTGAAGAAATTAGGGAACTAGGGATTAATTTGACAGATTTGGGGATTTTGAGAATTAGGCAAGGAATTAGACATTAGAAGGTAAATTATCAAGAATTGAAATTGAAGATTGAAGAAGAGAAAATTGTATTTGATTATTTTGTGGACGATAGATTTGGGTCATTCTGATTATGAAGAGGAAAGTAGAGAAAAGAAATTTTTATGGGTAGCTTAAAACGAATCATGAATCGACAAAACCAAAGAATAAATGAGAAGTAGATAATAATAATAATAATAATAATAATAATAATAATAATAATAATAATAATAATAATAATAATAATAGTAAACAAATAAAGAAATAAAGAAATAAAGAAATAATAAATAAATAATTTATATATATATATACTTATGTATATAAATAATAAATGTGCGTGTTAGTATAAGTGCGTGTCGACAATAATATGAACACACAAGCAAGAGCAGGTATGAAATGTATAAGATGATAGGAGAATGACAATTTAATTAGGAATGTAACTAAAGACTTTGTAGTATGATTAAATTTTCGAATGTATGATGGAACTGGAAGAAAAGAGGAAATTGATGAGCTCCAAAGGTTGAATATGTATAGTTTAATACGAACTTAAGGAGTTAGAATTTAAATTCTGAAAGTATTTTCCTTAGGCTAATAAGATTTCGATTTTGAAGCATTGTAAGATATTCGATTTAAATAAGGATACTAAGAATACCAAATTCGGTGTAGGAAAATCGCAAAAGGAAAAGAGGGACACACTTGGAGGCATCACTACTCGAACCTTGAGCTCTTGATAAATCGAGGTAAGAGGTGTAAGGGGTGAGGTAGCGAAAAGACCCAGCTAACCAGAAAGACCTCTTAAGTGGGGTGAGGTAGTGAAAAGGCCCAGCAAACCAGAAAGACCTCTTAAGTGGGGTGAGAGAGCGAAAAGGCCCAGCAAACCAGAAAGACCTTTTAAGTGGGGTGAGGGAGCGAAAAGGCCCAGCTAACAGAAAGATCTCTTAAGTGGGGTGAGGTAGCCAAAAGACACAGCTAACCAGAAAGACCTCTTAAATGGGGTAAGGTAGCGAAAATGGTCATGTTTATGATTTTTCCTCTACGGAGGATGAATATGTTATTTTCGCATGACGATTACATGAGCTAGCCTAGTCCCCATCCGAAACGAACTCTGTTTTAAGATTTGATTCTTTGATATGTGATTTACTCGGTAATGCTTTTGAAGTTATGTATGATCTGAAAGGTTCTGATATCCATATGACATGATCTCTATTTTAAGATGTTGATGTTTCGAAATATGTTTTATACTCAACAATGCTTTTGAAGTTCTGTATATCATGAAAGATTTTGATCGGTCTGCTAAGGTTTTCTTATTTTCGAAACCTTATGTCTGTTAAATGTGTTTTCCGTGATATGTGTTTGAAAGTGATGTAATATTTGTAACGAAATGCCACCTTTTGGTATTACTATATACTCTGTATGTTTTCAACCCTATGATCATTTTAAATACATTTCTTACTGGGCTTTTTCCTGAAAGCTCACCCCTCTACCTTTCAGATTATTTGCAGTGATCTACCGACGCTACCTGCCGCGTACGTGACGTAGGCTGGTGAAAAAAGCTACCCTAGGCTACTTTTTATACACGCAGAGGTATACAAATGCATTCCTTAACCAGACACATTTTGTAAGCACAGACATATAGTGAAAATATTTTATCGGTAAGTAATTTGTAAGAAAACAAACGTAAAGAATATTTCTTTTAAGAATTAATCGTGGAGTACTAATCTTAGTTGGAACGGATATATGTTGGTTTGATGATGCAAATTGGGAAGCATGTTTGATAGTTGTCGATATCTAGGATTGTTAAAGCATTTAATTTGTAGGTGGGTAGGCTTATATATAAGTTGTTATGCTGCCGAAATTTCTATCAACCATTTAGATATAAAATTTAATTTACATATAATTATTGGTGCATAGGTAAGATAAAAGAAACGACACTGAACAGGAATGCAGTCTAAGTGAATGAAGGAATAAGTAGGAATTTAAAACTTAAAAAAAAAATTCTCCAAATTTTCAAGGTCAAGGGTCATTACAGTTTAAGTGGCATGAGAGAAAAAGTTGTCTAGTACTGTCAGTGTCGTTAATGAGGATAAAATTACATCCCAAATGTCTGTGCTTGTCTGGTTGTACGCAATGTATACCTAAAGAAGTTAAGATTTGATCTTTGGTTTACGAGCAGGTAGTAGATCACGTATCATGAGAGGAAGACGAGGACACCCACGGAGGCAAGCTCAGCCACCTCCACCTCCTCCACCGCAGCCAGAGAGCCCTAATACTCGTATGGCTTAGTTTGAACAGCGGTTGGAGCAGTATCTCGAATGTGGACTAGAATCGATTGCTGCCATGGTTGCCCAACACTTAGGGGCAACTGCTTTTGATTCAGCTGGCACAACACCGATCCCTACTCCAGTGCCAACTCCTCCACAAGCACCACCTCCTCCTCCACAAGTTCCCCCGATACATTTGGCACCCCAGTCACCCCTACAGACTCGGACTGAGGAGAGGAATATTGGTAGAATGAGGGATTTCCTAAAGGTGAAGCCTCCATCATTCAGAGGAGTTAAGAATCCAGTAGAGGCTGAAGAGTGTCTAGTAGACCTCGAAAAGAGCTTTGATTATCTGGGGTGTTCTAATGTAGAGAAGGTCTCTATGGCCACGTACATGCTGAAGGGCCAAGCGAAATATTGGTAGGGATCCACCAAGGTCCTTCTGACTGCTCAGCATCCGGTGATTAGTTAGGATGCATTCTTGACAACCTTTAGAGATCAGTATGTTCCACGAGCTGCCTAGCAGAAGTTACGGATGGACTTTTTGAATTTAGTACAGGGCAGTATGATCGTGGATGAGTATGAGAGTAAGTTTACTATGCTGATGAGGTATGACCCTGAGACGTTCCTGAATGAAGAGCGTTGTACTGAGAGGTTTCTAGCCGGGTTAAGGCGAGCCATCAGAGACCGACTATTAGGGTTATGGATTACCGAGTTCAAAGATACCCTGGGTAGAGCACAGATGATTGAGAGGGGTCTAAATGTTACACAGACAGAGTATGACTCTAAGGAAAAAAGCAAGGATAAGGGTAGGAGGATGGAGTTTGTGAGACAGGATTATCGGAGGGGCCAGCCCAAGAGGTAGATGACAGATGAGTTTCGAACTAGGGTTGATAGACCCACAATTCCTGTACCTGTTCCCCAGATTGCCAAAGACCCACAACAGTATTGGAAGTTGTGTAAAGATTGCGGAAAACCCCATGGAGGTGTTTGTTATATGGCCACAAGGGTATGTTTTGGGTGTGGATAGAAGGGACACTTGAGTAGGGATTGCCCACAGAGTAATACTCCACAGCCCCCAAAGCAACCACGACAACCTGAGAGGCAAGCTCCCCATAGACAAATCCCACAGAGATGGGCTACCGCAGCAGAAAAGGGCAAGAAGCCTATCACTTATGGGAGAGTCTTTACCTTGGACAAAGAGACTGTTGATGCTTCCACAGAGACTATTTGGGGTAAGCTTTTAATTTGTAATCATGAGGCACATGTACAATTTGATTCAGGTTCTACGCACTCTTTTATATCACCCCATTTTGCATGTAAATTGCCTGTGAAACCTGAGCCTCTAGATTTCATGTTACACGTTACCTCACCCCTGTATGCATCTCAAATGACTGATATGGTGTGTAGGAATTACAAAATTAAGATTGGAGATAGGGTAACGTTAGCAGATTTAATCTTACCAAACATGTATGGCTTCGATGTAATTTTGGGTATGGATTGGCTAGCTACCAATCGCGCAAGTCTAGATTGTTACACCAAGATTGTAACCTCCCTTCTACCTGATAAGTTTGATGTATGCTTTGCAGTTAAGGAATAAAATGCATGATTTTGACTGTTGATGAAAATTTCTGAAGTATGTGTTAATGTGAAGGTTATGTTGTATTCATCTCTGATACTAGTCTGGAACGTCCAAGTATTCAAGACATACCAGTGGTATGCGAATTTTTGGATGTATTTCTTGGTGAATTACTGGGACTACCACTGGAGAGAGAGTCAGAGTTCACCATTGATTTGACTCCAGATACATAACTTATCTCGAAGTCTCCCTACCGGATGGATATTGTGGATCTTGAGGAATTGAAAAAGGAGTTGCAAGAACTGTTAGATAAAGGAAGTTCAGAAACTCATAAGAGATATTGGGATTTTTGGTAAAGCTAAGATGACTCCATTTGAAATTATTTTGAGGAAGCAGTGCACAAGGCGCAATTACAATGATATGAATTGTATATTTCTAAAGTCACTGAGAAAAGGGAAAGATAAAGAGAATGACGAAAAAGAGATCTACAAAGGAAATATTGACAATGAAAGAGCACAGTCACTATGCTGGAAAAATAAATCAGGGAACTAACGATATAAATAAGACTCTAAAGGTCACACTACTTACATGATTGATAAAGATAGGACGTGTTCGGAGTATAGAAACATCCCTGTAAACAGGGAAAGTTTTCTGACACATAATCGGATGATTAATCAAAGTTACCCCTAAATTTAAAGGAGAAGTCCTAGAATTGAGTTAGCACGTGGTAACGAATTAATTACTCAAATTACTGTACTATGTAACTTTGCTTAGATTAAAAATGTTGAAAGAGCAATTATAAGAACTATATGAAGGGGAGATTTTCGGACCGAGTGACCCACTTTGGAGTGTACTAATGTTAATTTTTAAGGAGACCCGGAGTCTCTTGGGTCACAGTGTATTAAAAATGGGTGTAAGTAGGATTTCCCAAACAGAGATTATATATTAATGGGAAAGATCTGAACTATTATGAAGATTCAGAGTTTTGAGATATAAGGAAACTTTAGAATATGAATTATGTATTGGATCTAAGGATTGTAATTTTTATATTATTATGTTTCGAATGTGAGACTTAATTGGAATAAGGAAAGAGTTTTGCTATAGTTGATGTATGAAATGAGACAAGCTTTGAGGTGGGATAAATCTTGAATATACGAGTCATATTGGAATAAGAGATGTATGCAAGGTACGAATATCTCTGGTATGTGAAGTGATTCGGATCAAGCGATATGAATTAAGAATAAGTTCTCACTAAGGATAAAGGTGAAATTGTGATAAGTTTGGTATCCTATTTTCTTATTGAAATTGAACCTTGAATACTTGTATCTATAATTGGTTTACGTGGTCAAGTCTGATGGCCAATAAAGGTAATTCAAAATACCTCACCGTTCGAGAGACTTGACAGCGTTTAGAAGTACTCTCAACTGTTCTGAAAGACCAATATGAATTTGGAGGACCAAATTCTTTAAAGGTGGGGAGAATGTAAACACCGCAAATTTTTCTGTATTTAATTAAACAATAAAAATTAAATGGAAATATGATATAAGAAAATATGTGTATATATATATATATATATATATATATATATATATATTTGTTAAGTTGCAAATGCATAAAAAAATGAAGGATAAAAATAATTACAATAAATATATATACATGTATTTGTCCAAAATTGAAAATGTAATTAAATATATATATAATAAAAATATAAAAATATATATATAAATATAAAAATATATATAAATATAAATAGAAATATATATATAATATATATATATAATAAAAATAAATACATAAATAAAAAAAAAGAAAAACGAAAAAAAAATTGGACGGATCGCGCGACATGGAAAAACTCCATCGCGCGACCCGCTGCTGGCTAGTAAAGAAAGCCAGCCTTCCCTTCCTCTTCCCCGTCTGTTCTCCGGTCCCCCTCACTCCGATCGTCCCTGCCGATAGCCACATGACCAAGACTCCAAGCCAGCGACGATCTGGCGGCCCCCTTTCCTTCTCTCTTTCCCTTTGTTCGTTGAAACCCGAACCCCCTTCTTCTCTCCTTTTCGCTTGTCGACCAACCGAATCAAGGCCCCAAGATCGGCAACCACTCCTCGCCGGAACACAGACCCATTCCCTTCCTTCTCCCTCTCCCCTCGCCTGAAAAACAGAAATGAAATAGAGGAGTTTTCCTCTGTTTCGCAGACTGCAGCAACCCGAAGGAAACCCGACGCCAGCCCCCATCGAACCTGAACCCCGGCAACCTCCCTTGCCTGTCCTTCCTCGTCCGGCCACCCCTTTTTCGAGGCTACAATATTAAAAAAATACAGATAAATTACCTAATTTCTGCTTCCCCATTTTGGTACCAGTGGACCCTAGGTAAAAACCTAAGCTTTCTTTAGTTTAATGTATGTATAAATTGTATTATAGAAGCATGAATGTTGTATGAATTAATTAAAATTTAATTGTGAAGAAATTAGGGAACTAAGGATTAATTTGACAGATTTGGGGATTTTGAGAATTAAGCAAGGAATTAGACATTACAAGTTAAATTATCAAGAATTGAAATTGAAGATTGAAGAAGATAAAATTGTATTTGATTATTTTGTGGACGATAGATTTGGGTCATTCTGATGATGAAGAGGAAAGTGGAGAAAAGAAATTTTTATGGGTAGCTTAAAACGAATCATGAATCGACAAAACCAGAGAATAAATGAGAAGTAGATAATAATAATAATAATAATAATAATAATAATAATAATAATAATAATAAAAATAATAGTAAAGAAATAAATAAATAATTTATATATATATATATACTTATGTATATATATAATAAATGTGCGTGTTAGTATAAGTGCATGTCGACAATAATATGAACACACAAGCAGGAGCAGGTAGGAAACGTATAAGATGATAGGAGAAAAAAGACAATTTAATTAGGAATTTAGCTAAAGACTTTGTAGTAGGATTAAATTTTCGAATGTATGATGGAACTGGAAGAAAATAGGAAATTGATGAGCTCCAAAGGTTGAATATGTATAGTTTAATATGAACTTAAGGAGCTAGAATTTAAATTTCGGAAGTATTTTCCTTGGGCTAATAAGATTTATATTTTGAAACATTGTAAGCTATTCGATTTAAATAAGGATACTAAGACTACCAAATTTTAAATATGTGAGAGGAAAAGAGGGAGACACTTGGAGGCATCACTACTCGAACCTTGAGCTCCCGATAAATAGAGGTAAGGGGTGTAATTTAAAATGGTAATAGTATCCTCTTTTCCCTTAAACTTGGATTTATGAAAATATTTAAGTTACGCAATATTTTAGTAAATGATTAGAATTTATACCAAGCGTTCGTTCTTTAGTCCAAGTTAACGTTTAAACAAAACCAAGCCCAACTTTTTTTGAGCCCCAATTTTATCTTGCCATGTTTCTGAAATTGAAAGAAAGGTTTATGAATTTAAATACATGAGTTTTGAGCATATCTTCAAATCTGTGGGCATGTTTTCTGATTTTGTTGAACGAAATGAAATGATTTTGACTTATGCATGAATTTGTTACATATGTTGTGAGAACTGAAATCTGTTATACGACTATAGTTTCTCTGTTTTTATGAAAGAGTTTTCAACCGCAAAAAAGGGTTTATTTGAAATTCGATTTATGAATTTTAAATATGTGAGTGAGGCTCACTTGGGATGAGGCTAGCCAGAAAGACCTCTTAAGTGGGGTGAGGAAGCCGAAAAGGCCAACTAACCAAAAAGACATCATAAGTGGGGTGAGGTAGCGAAAAGGTCCAGCTAACCAGAAAGACCTCTTAAGTGAGGTGAGGTAGCGAAAAGGCCCAGCTAATCAGAAAGACCTCTTAAGTGGGGTGAGGTAGCGAAAAAGCCCAGCTAACCAGAAAGTCCTCTTAAGTGGGGTGAGCTAACCAGAAAGACCTCTTAAGTGGGGTGAGGTAGCGAAATGACCCAGCTAACCAAAAAGACCTCTTAAGTGGGGTGAGGTAGCCGAAAGGCCCAGCTAACCAAAAAGACCTCTTAAGTAGGGTGAGGTAACGAAAAGGCCCAGCTAACCAGAAAGACCTCTTAAGTGGGGTGATGTAGCGAAAAAGCCCAGCTAACCAGAAAGACCTCTTAAGTGGGGTGAGGTAGCGAAAAGGCTCAGGAAACCAAAAAGACCTCTTAAGTGGGGTGAGGTAACGAAAAGGCCCAGCTAACCAGAAAGACCTCTTAAGTGGGGTGAGGTAGCCAAAAGACACAGCTAACTAGAAAATACCTCTTAAGTGGGGTGAGGTAGCGAAAATGGTAATGTTTATGATTTTCCCTCTACGGAGGATGAATATGTTATTTCCACAAGACGATTACATGAGCTAGCCTAGTCTTCATCCGTAACAAATTCTGTTTTAAGATTTGATTCTTTGATATGCGATTTACTCGGTAATGATTTTGAAGTTATGTATGATCTGAAAGGTTCTGATTTCCATATGACATGATATTTGTTTTAAGTTGTTGATGTTTCGAGAAAATGCTCAACTAACCAAAAAAACCTCTTAAGTGGGATGAGGTAGTGAAAAAGCCCAGCTAACCAGAAAGACCTCTTAAGTGGGGTGAGGTAGCGAAAAGGCCCAGCTAACCAGAAAGATCTCTTAAGTGGGGTGAGGTAGCGAAAAGGCCCAGCTAACTAGAAAGACCTCTTAAGTGGGGTGAGGTAGCCGAAACGCCCAGCTAACCAGAAAGACCTCTTAAGTGGGGTAAGGTAGCAAAAATGCCCAGCTAACCAGAAAGACCTCTTAAGTGGGCTGAGGTAGTGAAAAGGCTCAGCTAACCAGAAAGACCTCTTAAGTAGGGTGAGGTAGCGAAAAGGCCTAAGAAACCAGAAAGATCTCTTTAGTGGGGTGAAGTAGCGAAAATGCTCAACTAACCAAAAAGGCCTCTTAAGTAGGGTGAGGTAACCAAAAGACACAGCTAACCAGAAAGACCTCTTAAGTGTGATGAGGTAGCAAAAATGGTCATGTTTATGATTTTCCCTCTACAGATGATGAATATGTTATTTTTGCATGACGATTACATGAGCTAGCCTAGTCTTCATCCGAAACGAACTCTGTTTTAAGATTTGATTCTTTGATATGCGATTTGCTCAACAATGCTTTTGAAGTTATGTATGATCTGAAAGGTTCTGATTTCCATATGACATAATCTCTGTTTTAAGATGTTGATGTTTCGAGAAAAGGCCCAGCTAACCAGAAAGACCTCTTAAGTGGGGTGAGGTAGCGAAAAGGCCCAGCTAACCAGAAAGATCTCTTAAGTGGGGTGAGTTAGCAAAAAGGCCTAGCTATCCAGAAAGACCTCTTAAATGGGGTGAGGTAGTCGAAAGGCCCAGCTAACCAGAAAGACCTCTTAAGTGGGGTGAGATAGCGAAAATGCCCAGCTAGCCAGAAAGACCTCTTAAGTTGGGTGAGGTAGCGAAAAGGCCTAGCTAACCAGAAAGACCTCTTAAGTGGGGTGAGGTAGCGAAAAGGCCCAGGAAACCAGAAAGACCTCTTAAGTGGGGTGAGGTAGCGAAAAAGCTCAGCTAACCAGAAAGATCTCTTAAGTGGGGCGAGGTCGCGAAAATGGTCATGTTTATGATTTTCCCTCTACGGATGATGAATATGTTATTTCCGCATGACGATTACATGAGCTAGCCTAGTCTCCATCCGAAACGAACTCTGTTTTAAGATTTGATTCTTTGATATGCGATTTACTCGGCAATGCTTTTGAAGTTATGTATGATCTGAAAGGTTCTGATTTCCATATGACATGATCTCTGTTTTAAGATGTTGATGTTTCAAAATATGTTTTATACTCAGCAATGCTTTTGAAGTTTTGTATATCATGAAAGATTTTGATCGGTCTGCTAAGGTTTTCTTATTTCGAAACCATGTTTCTATTAAATGTGTTTTCCGTGATATTGTTTGAAAGTGATGTAATATTTGTAACAAAATGCCACCTTTTGGTATTACTATGTACTCTGTATGTTTTAAACCCTATGATTATTTTAAATGCATTTCTTACTGGGCTTTTTCCCGAAAGCTCACCCCTCTACCTTTCAGATTATTTGCAGTGATCTACCGACGCTACCTGCCGCGTACGCGACATAGGCTGGTGGAAAGAGCTACCCTAGGCTACTTTTTATACACGCAAAGGTATACAAATGCATTCCTTTACCAGACACATTTTGTAAGCACAAACATATAGTGAAAATATTTTATTGGGAAGTAATTTGTAAGAAAACAAACATAAAGAATATTTCTTTTGAGAATTAACCGTGGACTACTAATCTTAATTGGAACGGATATATGTTGGTTTGATGATGCAAATTGGGAAGCATGTTTGATAGTTGTGGATATCTAGGATTGTTAAAGCATTTAATTTGCAGGTGGGTAGGCTTATATATAAGCCGTTATACTGTCGAAATTTCTATCAACCATGTAGATGTAAATTTAATTTACGTATAATTATCGGTGAATAGGTAAGATAAAAGAAACAACACTGAACATGAATGCAGTCTAAGTGAATGAAAGAATAAGTAGGAATTTAAAACTTAAAAAAAAAAATTTCCTCCAAATTTTCAGGGTCAAGAGTCGTTACAGAAGGTATACTCAGTTGTAAGAAATTTTTTTGTATGTAAAATTTTTACAATTACAGTAATGGTCTTTACCTATTTTATTTCTTGTTTGTTCATCCTTTTTCTTCTCTATCGGAGATCGATATTTATTTGGTCCAATCAAAAATTATTTTATCATTTTTGTATTCGCAATTCAATATAGATGGATATTCCATAACATATATATGCCCTCTTACTCTCTGTAAGACCCGAATTTAATTAAAATATGAAATGAATGAGTTTTCGTGAAAGGAAGTCGGGTTAAATTAATCCCGAATATGTGTAAGGGCAAAATGGTCAAAAGACCAAAGGTCGGTATAATTTTGATAAGAAAAATTTAATTAAAATATGGATTTAAGAAATTTTGGTCAATAAAGATGAAATAAAATTATTTTGGGTTAAATTGATCAAGATATTAATTTATGCGAATTAATCGGGATTAATCGGGATTTTTAGTTCGGAAAAATAATCCCGAAAATAATCGACAAATATACCGAAAAGTCACCCGGGATAATATCCCAAAAATACGGAAAAAGTATACCCGAAAAAGAGGTTAAAATATAATAAATAAATTAAATTAAATTAAATTAATTAAATTAGAATAAAATTATAATTTTTGTAGATATTTGGGGTATTTAATATATTTTAATGAATAGTAAAATAATTAAAATAAATAAAAATTAATAATAATAAAAATATAAAAATAAATTAAAGAAATGAAAGAAAAAAAAAATGGAAAGGGGTCGGGGAGAGAGAAAGAAGCAGAGACGGAAGTGAAGCGGAAAAGGGGAGGGAAGGCCGGACCACCACCGGCGGTCCTCGATCGCCGACGACCACCGGGAAATGGAGAGGAGAGGCCGGCGAGCAAAATGGCACCGACAGCACGGCCAACCGACGCCGGAGGAGGCCGGAATCGAGGAGAGAAGCCGCGAGAGAAAGAGTCCCGATCGGCGGCGAACGGCGCCGATCTGGCCGACCCCACCCCTAGCCAAGGACTCCCCAGGCCCAGACGGTGCGATTGGTGGCAGCCCCGACCGGTGAAGCTGCCGGAAAACGCCGAAAATGGAGGAGGAAAGGAAATGGGTCCGACGGCCGAGGGAGAACAGCCGGACCGGAGGCGTTCCGGCGAGTTTGACCCAAACCGAGGGCAGATCTGAGACGCGGACAGCCTGGCGGAGCGTTTGGCGGTGGAAGCCGGCGAAGAACCGACCGGCAAGGCAGTGAACCGACGGTGAACCGGCCGAACCGGAGAGAACCGGCGGTCTGAACCGGTCCGAACCAGACTGAACCGGTTCAGCCAAAAAGAGGAGGAAAAAAGGAAGAAAAAGGGAAAAAGAAAAAGAGAAAAAATTGGGGAAAATTCCTATGATGCAATCGAGCTTCGGGTAAGTCGATAAGCGGTCAAATTGACCCGATTTAAATTTGGAATATTTTATTTAATTAATTATCGACTGAAAGTTTACCCGAAAAATATATTTAATTGTGTAGCTCGACAATTGGCATCCAACAAGGGCTCGAGACAGCCTCGATTTAAGGACTAGCATGGAATCTCGGGTAAGTGACTCCTATTTACGACAATTACCTCGTTATGCGTGATATTGATTTAAATTCCGCATAAATTGAATTAAATTATGGAAATTAGTTAAATTGTCGTAAATATTAAATTTAGCTATTCAAGAATTAGAACGATGCCCGATAAATTATTGGTGGGCCCAGTGAGCCCAATAGGCCTCGATAAAGTGGGAATTTAGTGAAAAACGGGCTTAAGGCCGATTAAGGCCCATTAAGGTGCAATCAGGCCCAATAGGGGTAAATGGGCCCAACGATTTAAATTAAGCCCAGAAAAGATTAAATACGATTAAATTGCATAATATCTGACCTGAGGAATATTAATACGCAGTTCCGGGCATTTGATTGGGAGCATAACGGACTGCGCGACGAGACAACATTGGAAAAGAAAAGGTCAGACTCGACAGGAAAATAAGGTAAGGGAATCCTGCGGACTGCTAGAGGTAAACTTTACAAAGTTTTAAATTCATTTGCAGTCATTTAAAATTTCCTGAAGGGTCTAGAGGTCAATTAATAATTTTAGTGCCCCGAATGGGCAAATTACTAAAATACCCTTGCTAAGGGTAAAATTCTAACAATTTAGAAAAAATTGGGAGGAGCAAGAACAAAAGGTTCCTGCTCATTCTGGAGGTGTTTTGAGGCATGCATGAGTAGGCTGGCTCACCTTGAAAGAAAATGCACAGCATTGCATACTTTCAACGTGATATTGTTTTGTGAAAACTGTTTTGAGGAAACAGAGCCGCCTACGTGTTTTTGTTGACATGTGACGTGCTAGAGCTTAGCTCGCACGATGTTGTCGATTTGTGTGATGCACGCATTAGTGCTAGAGCGAGAGCTCGCACTAGAGTTTTACATGCATAGGTGCTAGAGTATAACTCGCACCAGATTTCACATGCTCTTTCGTGACACGGTGCTAGAGTCTAACTCGCACCATATTTTTACGTGACTTTCGAGACAGGGTGCTGGAGTTTAACCCGCACCAGAATTTATAAGATTTTCATGTGATTTATAATATACAGAGTGCTGAGCGTAGCTCGCACTAGTTTTACCGGATTTGTGGAGTACCGCTGTCTGCCCTTGGAGTCAGCCAAAAGGCCCAACAGGCTCAAGAGACCTCTTAGGTGGGGTGAGAGTGAGGGATGAGGTTGGCGGCCTTGTGGGGATGTAAAGCGAGCTCTGCCAGTTTTATTTGAGTTGATGAGAGTGCTGAGCATCGCTCGCACAGATTTTATGAGAACATACAATGAGCCGTGCTTGGAGCATCGGGTAGACTGTGTGTCACCGATTTAATAGGCTCGCACGTGCGTTTTGAGACATGGCATGAGTATTGAGAAACAAACCTCTGTGGGAAGCAGGCCAATTGGGCTGGAGTACCTAGAGATATTATATGGGTTCACGGAGTACGATGTACCGTGCAAGTAGCATGGAGTACGATGTACCGTGTGGTATCTTCGGATACGGCATCTCCGGATGCAGCATCTTCGGATGCCGAGGATCGGATAAGACTGACGGGATGGACAGACCCACCTCCCGAGCGGTTCTCGATCATGGTGAGAACCCGCACACTAGGATCCGTGTAGCTGAGGAACTCCCGAGGACAGATATGGCCATAGTCCTAGTTATTTACCTATATACAGACGTTGCCTAGTCTCGCATGTTGATGACTTTTATGATGATTTAAACTGGGTTTTAAAACTAAATTGCATGATGGTATTTCCATGCTTTTCAAACCCACGTGTGATGTAAACCGTTTTCATGGTTTTGTGTGAGTCAGGATCACCCGCAGGAGGGGTTAAGTCCTGACTTTATTGTGAAAATCTTAATTGAGAAAGAAATGATTTATAATAATTGCATGTTGATTTTCCGTGCAAATGTGTTTTACATATCATCATAATGCATAGCATTGTTTTAAAATGTGTGGAGAAAGGGTGGTTTATGCATGGCACCACGTTCATGTAGGTAGTATGGTTACCTACTTGTTCGTAGGATTGCCTTACTGAGCTTGATGTGCTCACCCCTTTCATTTTCTCCCACAGATAAACTCCAGTTGAAGTTGCGACGACTCAGTACTGCATTCCGGATATCCGCTGCTGCCCATCAACATAAGGTATATACACTTGTACATATTGTATCTACATAAGCATAGCACAGTAACATGTTTGTAAGTAACTTTAGGGGATGTATAATTAATGTAAACAATTATAAATGACTGGAGAAGAAATAAGTACTATGGTAAATGTATGGTGGGACTGGCATTGACGCACAGCCCAATTATTAGTGGAGTGTTGGTCACGATTCGAGGACAGGTAAGAATTTAAGTAAGAAAATAATAAAAAGCTAAAAATTAACTCTGATTTTTGGGTAGTTTGGGTCGTGACACTCTCAGTTTTCGCAAACAATTTGGTGGAATACTCGAACGATCGATTCTTTTTTTTTTTTTGGTGTTTTAGCTTCCGCCTTTATGAATGAAAACAAAAGAAAGGAGTCCCTCATTGTGATCTAGATTTCATTTCTATGGGTTGCATCTTTTCTTTTTTTCTTTAATTTCATTTTTATTCTTATCCTTTTATTAGGCATTAGACTATCCTATATAACCATACTAAGATAACTAAAAAATGAAAAATCAAATTGAATTTATTCATTATTAATTATTTATTTTATAGCATAATAGCTAAAACTAATTATTTAATGGCTAGAATTAATTATTCCATTCATTTCTATTCTATTCATTTCTATTTCAAATTCGAAGATAATTCAAATTATTTAGTTTAAAAAACAAAGTTTCATTCTAATTATCTAGACTTAGAACATATCATTTATATAATGATAATATATAAATGCATAAAAGGATTTTCACTCTAATTATCTAATTATTAGATTCTATATAGAACTCTAAACTAAATCTAAATCTATATTAAATCTATTAAATTAAATCGATATCTATATAAAAATTATATATAATTAAATAATTAAAATGTAAAATATACTAAAATAGAAATTAAAATAGAAAATAAAAATAGAGTGATATTATAATGTAATATTATACTAATATAATATACTACTATATAGAATATACTAATAGAATAAATATAACATAGAATAGAATAAATAGAATATAACAAATATGACTAAGATATAATAATATATATATTTTAATAATAAATATATATTATTAATCTTTTTATTTTTAGAATTCTAATTAATTTTTAGAATTCTAAAAATTAGAATATTTAATATTCTAATTATAATATTAATAATAATATAATATGATTAAATTAAAATCTAATTTTTAATATGATTTAAATCTAATCAAATAGAATTAAATAATTAAAATAATTTTTAAAATTTTAAATAGAATTATTATATTCTTAATTATTATATTCTATCTATATTAGATTGAATCTATCGTTATTATATTAAATATGTTATATTAAGTATGCCATTTAAAATTATAAATTCTAGTTTTTCTAAATTCTAGTCTATAATTCATATTAATTATAACAGTAATTATGAATAACTAATAGATAGTTAATAGATATGATTGTAATAGTTTGCTGAATTCCGATGGATACAAAATTTCTATTATATTATTTGAGCCCGCTTAGCTCAAAGGTTAGAGCATCTCATTTGCAATGTGATGGTCATCGATTCGATTCCGATAGCCGGCTTTCCCTATTTGTTTGCTTTTTTACTTTTTTACATGATTGAAAATATTTTTTTTGAAATCAAAGAACATTGAAAAAGCTTTTTCCTCTTTTCTTTCCAAAGGTCAACGATCTGTTTATTATGTCGTAGAAACTTCCAATTAGGAATAAAATCGAAGGAGTTAGCTCTTTGCAAAATAAATCAAGAAAAAAAAAAGTAAAATTTTTTTGTTTAATTTATTTATATTTAAATATTTGATTTATTTAAATATTATATATATTATTTATTCTATATATTATTATATAAATAAATCAAATATTTTTATATTTTTTAGTTATTTGAATTTCTATTTTTTGTAAACATTCTTTTATTTTGTATACATTATATACAATACAAAAAAAAGTATGGATATTGATCCAGTTGTGTAAGACCCGATTTTAGTTAAAAAACAAAAATTAAAAATACAAAAGGGCTGAAATGGAATCTTTGAACACGTGCAAGGGCAAGATGGTCAAAAGATCGAAAAGTCAAAATAAATTCGAGAAGAAAAATTTAATTAAAAAAATGCATTGAGAAATCTTGGTCAATAAAGGAGAAATAAATTTATTTCGGGTTAAATTGATCAAGATATGAAGTTATGGGAATTAATCGGGATTAATTGGAATTTTTAAATCGAAAAATAATCCCAAAAATAATCGAAAAATTATACCCGAAAAAGGGTCAAAATATAATAAATAAATTAAATAAAATTAAATTAATGAATTTAGAATTAAATAATAATTTTAAGGATATTTTAAGAGATATTTGGGTATTTTAATATATTTTAATGATTAAAATATAATATAAATAAATAAATAAATAAAAGAGATGAAACTGAAAAAAAAAACGAAAAATGTGAAAATCGCGCGAAACGGAAAACGAAGCAGAGGTCGAGCCCCTGCCGGCGATCGATGGCCGACGGTGACCGACGAAGGGAGCCCGACGAGGCCCGGACCACCACCGGCCTAACGGAGACGCGAACGGTGGCGAACGGTGGAGCAAAAAAGGCGAAACGGAGAAACCGAGAGGAAAAAGGGAGATCGGCGGCGAACGGCGCCGATCTGGCCAACCCCACCCCCAGCCGAACGTCCCCGAGGCCAAGACGAACAGATTGGTGGTGGTGGCAGTCGCCGAAATCGGCGGACGGCTCCAGAAACGGCCGAAAGAGGAATGGGTACCGACGGAAGAGGAGAACAGCCAGACCGACGACTTTTCGGTGGACTTGGACGAAACCGAGGGCAGATCTGAGATGCGGACGAGCCAACGGAGCTGCTGGCTGTGGAACCCGGCGGAGAATCGGCCGGCAAGGCAGTGAACCGGAGTGAACCGGGGTGAACCGACCGTCTGAACCGGTCTGAACCGGACTGAACCGTTTCAGCCAAGAAAGAGAGGAAAAAAAGAGAAAAAGGGAAAAAGAAAAAGGAGGAAAAATTGAGAAAAAATCCCGACGATGTAATCGAGTTACGGGTAAGTCAGTAGCGGTCGAAATTGACCGATTTGAATTTTGAAATATTTTATTTAATTATTATTCGACTGAAAAATTTACCCGAAAAATTATGAAATTGTGTAGCTCGACAATTGGCATCAACCGAGAGCTCGAGACAGCCTCGAATTTCATACTATCATGGAATCTCAGGAAAGTAACCCTTATTTACGATAATTTACATCGTTATGCGTGCTTCGGATTTAAGTTCCGCATTTATTTAAATTAAATTATGGAAAGTCGGATAAATTGTCGTAAATAATAAATTTAGCTATTCGAGAGTTAGAACGAGGCCCAATAAATGGTTGGTGGGCCCAATGAGCCCAATAGGCCTCGATAATGTGAGAATTAAGTGAAAAACGGGCTTAAGGCCGATTAAGGCCCATTAAGGTGAAATCGGGCCCAATAGGGGTAAATAGGCCCAATGATTTAAATTAAGCCCAGAAAATAGGAAATACAATTAAATTGTATGATATCTGACCTGAGAAATAATTATATGCAGTTCCGGAGGTTTGATTGGGAGCATATCGGACTGCGCGACGAGACAACAGTGGAAAAGAAAAGGTCAGACTCGACAGGAAAATAAGGTAAGGGAATTCTGTGGACTGCTAGAGGTAACTTTATGAAGTTTTAAGTTCATTTGCAGTCCTTTAAAAATTATCTGAAGGGTCTAGAGGTCCAATAATAATTTTAGTGCCCCGAATGGATAAATTACCAAAATACCCTTGTTAAGGGTAAAATTTACAAATTTAGGAAAAATTGGGAGGAGCAAGAACAAGAGGTTTATGCTCGTTCTGGAGACATTTTAATGCATGCATGAGTAGGCTGGCTAACCTTGAAAGAAAATGCACAGCATTGCATACTTTCAACGATATAATTGTTTTGAAAACTGTTTTGAGGAAAAAGGGCCGCCTACGTGTTTTATTGACATGTGACGTGCTAGAGCTCAGCTCGCACGATATTTTCGATTTGGGTGATGCACGCATTAGTGCTGGAGCGAGAGCTCGTACTAGAGTTTTACATGCATAGGTGCTGGAGTCCAACTCGCACCAGATTTATATATATATGATTTTCATGACAGGGTGCTACAGTCTAACTCGCACCATATTTTTATATGATTTTTGAGACAGGGTGTTGGAGCTTCTCTCGCACCAGATTTTTACGTGGTTTGCATACAGAGTGTTGAGCTTAGCTCGCACTAATTTTACTTGATTTGATGAGAGTGCTGAGCATCGCTCGCACTGATTTTCATGAGAACATGCGATGAGCCGTGCTTGGAGCATCGGGTAGACTGTGTGTCACCGATTAAATAGGCTCGCACGTGCATTTTGAGACATGGCATGAGTATTGAGATATAATATATGGGTCCACGGAGTACGATATACCGTGCAAGTAGCATGGAGTACGATGTACCGTGTGGTATCTTCGGATACGGCATCCTCGGATGCAGCATATTCGGATGCATGGGATCGGATAAGACCGACGAGATGGAGTGACCCACCTCCCGGACGGTTCCCGATCATGGTGAGAACCCGCACACTAGGATCCGTGTAGCAGAGGAACTCCCAAGGACACATGGCCATAGTCCTGGTTATTTCTGATATACAGACGTTGCCTAGTCTCGCATGTTGATGATCTTGACGATGATTGAAACTGGGTTTTAAACTAAATTTGCATGATGCTATTTCCATGCTTTTAAACCCATGTGTGATATAAACTGATTTTCACGGTTTTGTGTGAGTCAGGATCACCCGAAGGAGGGGTTGAGTCCTGACTTTATTGTGAAATTTTTAAATGAGAAAGAAATTATTTGAAAGAATTGCATGTTGAATTTTGCCATGCGAATGGATTTACATAACATCATAACTCATATCAACTATTTTAAAATGTGTGGAGAAAGGGTGGTTTATGCATGGCACCACGTTCATGTAGGTAGTATGGTTACCTACTTGTTCGTAGGATTGCCTTACTGAGCTTGATGTGCTCACCCCTTTCATTTTCTCCCACAGATAATCTCCAGTAGACGTTGAGGCGACTCAGTACTGCATTCCGGATATCCGCTGCTGCCCATCACTTAAGGTATATACACTTGTACATATTGTATCTAAATAAGCATAGCACAGTAACATGTTTGTAAGTGACTCTAGGGGATGTATAAATATTGTATATACTTATAAATGACTGAGAAAGAATTAAGTTATATGATAAATAAATGGTGGGACTGGCATTGACGCACAGCCCAATTTGTTAGTGGAGTGTGGTCACGATCAGAGGACAGGTAAGCATGAAAGAAAATAACAGAACGCGAAAAATTTACTCTGATTTTTGGGTAGTTTGGGTCGTGACATATAAAGGTGGTATCTGAGCAACAATTGGTCTGATGTGTGTCAGTATCAGTAATTAGGAAATTACATCCCCGTGTTACTGTGCTTGGTTAGATACATTAGTGTATATCGAGATGGGTTTTGACTAAGAAATGGTTGAGAATGCAGGAATGCCTAATATGAGTCGC
Source organism: Firmiana major (assembly GCA_033439115.1). Classification (NCBI taxonomy): domain Eukaryota; kingdom Viridiplantae; phylum Streptophyta; class Magnoliopsida; order Malvales; family Malvaceae; genus Firmiana; species Firmiana major. The sequence goes on from CM065900.1 coordinate 57,626,090, forward strand.
GTTAGATGAGATAGTGCACGAGGCAGAGGTCATAGAGGTAGACCTGAGTCTGCTAAGTCGTGCTGAGTTGACCTGTGAGAATCAGGATGAAATTGAAATGAAGGCTAATGTTGAGCATGTCCCACTGAGTCCGACAGAGAGATCAGACAGTATTGAGACACGCTTCGCGAGGTTGGAGCGGAGTGTGGAGAATATTTTAGGAGCTAATTGCTCAGAGTATGCAAGGGATTCGAGGGCGAGACGGAGCATTGGTGGAAACCTGCTCGACCCATCTTAAGTGTTAAACATCCAGAACTAAGATGAGAAATGTTTATGAATGTATTCCGGTATAGAATATCCTGGACATTGTTTAAAAGAAATGATAGATAAAAGTCCTTACTCTGACCCAGAGGATTTGATTTATTTATGAGTATGAAACTCGGTTATATTCTTGGGCAGATATTACCTCGACACTATGAACAAGTGACAGTCGAGATGTCTAAAAGTTCATGAAATGACTCAATTTTTCAATTTGAGCCCGATTGGCCCGTGAGATATTACTTATACCGAGGCAGTGCGCAGATTTACAGTTGGGTAAATAAGAACATGAATTGCATGTCTCTGAGATTGGGAAAGGTAGTGAGGGCTGAAATAGAGACAGAAAAGAGAATCGAGAAATGATAGAGATGTTAAAATGGGAAAATGGAAATTGGTAAAAGATTTAATTTGACGAGTCATGGAGTAAGATAATTGGTAAGGCCCCAGTGCATCCAATTTTGGCACTTTTGGGGGGCATTGTGATTGGAGGACCCTAACCTGCTACGAAACAGTGTAGCAGTGTGATCACTATAGAATGTGTGGTGGATACCATGGATGGAGGGTCTATACCTACACTGTATTGATGAAAATGGTCATTAAATGTGGTAAGACGGACCATTGATTTTGATTGCACAGGGTTGGGCGAGATCGCCCCACAGAAAAGTAAAGAGATAGAGAAAAACTTCGTTAGTATAGCTGCAACAAAAAGGGAGGCCATAGCCGAAAAGAAAAAGGAAAATAGGCTGTTGGACGAAGGCGAGAGGATGTCTTGGACCAGGACACTATTGATGTTTCATGGATGTGGTGTAAGATACCACACTTGTTATGAATAATGAAGTACATATGTTCATTGATCCTGGTGCCACACATTTACTCATACCGCCTTCATTCGCATATAAGTGAGTAAAAGGCATGAATGCCTACATCATTGGGCACAATACTGATAAATGAGTACCCCAATAGAGGAGGATTAATTAACGGAATATGGATATAGAGATTTTAAGTTGAAAACAGGGGTGAAAACATCACTGAAAAGTATACTGTAGGTGTTGACAAGTGATAAAAAGGGGTGCAACAGTTGAAATTAAAGGAGTAAAGGATTGTACTCACGGAATGAATAATGAAAGAGTTTTGTCATGATTGATATACGAAGGAGATAATCTTTGAGATAAGATAGATCATAAATACAAGATGTATTGGAGTAAGAGACATATTCTAGGTAAGGAATACCCTTAATATGCGAAGTAATTGGGATTAAGTGATAAGTAAGGAATATAAATTATAACCAAGGATAAAGATGGATATAACCATAACCAGTCTATGTGGTTAAGTCTGAAGGTTAATAAAGGTATTCAAAATACCTCCTCGCCTGAAGACTTGACAGCGTCTAAAAGTATATATATATATATATATATATATATAACCTATAATGTGAAATCGATCGTCGTAATAAATACCTTCAGCATTTGGATACCTTTACTAAGACGATAAGAATATTAAAATTCGACAAATCATAAAGGTTAACATAGTAAAATTTAATAAGAGCCGTTAAGATAAGAAAAGGAAATGACGTAGGTTAGTACCTGAAAACGTAAGCGATTTTGAAGGATCTTATACGCTTATGCGTAAATAAGTCAAGGATATGGACGATTGAAATAAGTAGTGGAGCTCAACTACAATGAGTTATTTAAACTTTACCTGGACTGATTTGTCATCATCCTTATTGATGATATGTTGGGTGTAGTTAAAGTCCAGGGCAAATTGTAAGCAATAATTGAAAGTGGCTTTTACAAATGGGTTGTTGCGAGTTCTCAATATGGTCTACTTGGTTGACACGTTTAACTAAGAAAAACGTGGTCTTTGAATTAGATGATAAATAAGATGATAGATGTGACATGAATTTCGGTGTAGTGAAGTATGAACTGACCACCGTGATTAATTTCACCATACCCAATAGCTCAAGAGGTTCTCAGTGAGTATGGATACCTCAAAGTTATGAAAGAGCTGTGTATTGATGTATAATGGGAAGATAGTCAATTATGGAGTCAGACAACTCCTTGATCATGAAATAAACTATCTGACTCATGATTTTAAGTTGGCAACGGTAGTATTTGTACCGAGGATATGGTACTATTATGTACAGGGTGAGAAATTTTGGATATGCACTGATCATAAAGCCCCGAGTATCTGTTTTTCACAGAAAGAGGCGAATATGAGAATACATAGTGGGTTAGAGCTTCTGAGAGATATTGATTATGAAAATTGTACCACCCAGGAAAGGCTAATGTGATGACTGATGCCTTGAGCAGAAAGAGCCTCAGGATGGTATTACATATGATGGTCAGGGAGCGTGAGCTGCTAGAGTAGTCATGAGCCTCAGTATTAATGTGATCCCTTCTAATGATGACAGTGATTGTGTGACAGCTAGCCTGAGACTATAACCGGATGAGAGTGCCCGGATTTGACAGGCTTAGCGTGATGATCGGCATGGTGTCGATAGTTTGGGTCAGACTCAGAAGGGTATAGTGACAGAGTTCACAGCGAGTGTTGATGATTTACAGAGAGGTTCAGAGATAGTATAAGTGCTCCCCAGGACCACAGTTGATGAGATAGTAATATTGTCAGAAGCTTACTCTTCGGGATATACAGTGCATACGGAAAGTAACGAATATATATATATGAAATCTCTGAAAAGGGTATTGGTGGTCAGATATGAAAAGAGACATGGTCGAGATTGTGGAAAAGTGCCTAGTATGTCAACAGAATAAGGTAGAATATTAAAAGTCTGCAGAGTTATTGCAGTCTCTACCTATATCGACATGGCACGGGAAATGGGAGCAAGTCTCCATGAATGTCGTGATGGGTTACAGAGAACCCAGGTGAATTACGAGGCTATTTGGATGATAGTCGATAGAGTGACTAAGTCTACCCACTTTCTGGTTATGAAATCCCCAAATACTCAGAGTGTATATGAGGATTTATGTGTAAGGAAGATTGTGGAACATTAAGTAGCGTTCCAGTGAGCATGGTATCATATAGGGATTCCCGCTTCACTTCCCACCTCTGAGGATATTTTTAGGAAGCTATGGGAACCCGACTGAGTATTAGCACAGCTTTCCATCTTTAGACAGATGGTCAGTTAGAGAGGACTGTACAGGTTCTGGAGGATCCGATGAAAGCGTGTGCCCTTGATTTTTTTTATGCTCCTGGGATGATCAGTTATTACAAATCGAATTCGTCAATAGTGACAGTTGTCACTTGAGTATCGGGATAACAAGATATGAGGCAGTGTATGGCTGTAGGGGTTGTTCCCCAAATTGGATAAGAAAAAGTGGGTGACAGATAGTAATTTCTTCTGAATTAGTATAATAAGTCTCTGAGGATGTTCAGTTGAGTGAGAGATTAAGAACACCTTAGAGCATATAGAAAAGTATTGGAATTCACCGAGAGTGAATTAGTATGGTTGAAATGTTTCTTGTCCTAAGAGAATAAGGACATAGCGAACTTTTGGAAGAAGGTAAATTGAGTTTCACTGGATTGAATCTTTTGAGAGATTGGACAAGTGGAAGATAAGACCTGTAGGTGGCATTTCCACTTGAATAAGCAAGCACCCACAATGTGTCCCATCCTTTGATATTTTGACAATACTATCCAGATCCAGCATAGGCGATAGGATATGAGAACCAACAGTTCAGGTTAATGCAAATATAAGTATATTGAAATAGTTGATTCGGGCATTAAACAGGAAAGAGAAAGTATTGAGGTTTAAGACGATCTCCCTAATTAAAGTCCTTTGATAGTGTTACACTCCGAAAAAAGGTCACATGAGAATTAAAGAAGTATGATACGATTGATGAACCCGGAGTAGTCTATGGACTCATATGAATTGGTTCTAATTTGGAGGACCAAATTCCTTAAGTGGGGGAGAGTTGTAAGACCCGATTTTAGTTAAAAAACAAAAATTAAAAATACAAAAGGACTGAAATGGAATCTTCGAACACGTGCAAGGGCAAGATGGTCAAAAGACCGAAAAGTCGAAATAAATTCGAGAAGAAAAATTTAATTAAAAATAATGGATTGAGAAATCTTGGTCAATAAAGGTGAAATAAATTTATTTCGGGTTAAATTGATCAAGATATGAAGTTATGGGAATTAATTGGGATTAATTGGAATGTTTAAATCGAAAAATAATCCCGAAAATAATCGAAAAATTATACCCGAAAAAGGGTCAAAATATAATAAATAAATTAAATTAAATTAATGAATTTAGAATTAAATAATAATTTTAAGGATATTTTAAGAGATATTTGGGTGTTTTTAATATATTTTAATGATTAAAATATAATATAAATAAATAAATAAATAAGATGAAACTGAAAAAAAAAATGAAAAACGCGAAAATCGCGCGAAACGAAAAACGAAGCAGAGGTTGAGCCCCTGCCGGCGATCGATGGCCGACGGTGACCGACGAAGGGAGCCCGACGAGGCCCGGACCACCACCGGCCTAACGGAGACGCGAACGGTGGCGAACGGTGGAGCAAAAACGGCGAAACGGAGAAACCGAGAGGAAAAAGGGAGATCGGCGGCGAACGGCGCCGATCTGGCCAACCCCACCCCCAGCTGAACGTCCCCGAGGCCAAGACGAGTAGATTGGTGGTGGTGGCAGTCGCCGAAATCAGCGGACGGCGCCAGAAACGGCCGAAAGAGGAATGGGTACCGACAGAAGAGGAGAACAGCCGGACCGACGACTTTCCGGCGGACTTGGACGAAACCGAGGGCAGATCTGAGATGCGGCCGAGCCAACAGAACTGTTGGCGGTGGAAGCTGGCGGAGAACCGGTCGGCAAGGTGGTGAACCGGAGTGAACAGGGGTGAACCGGCGGTCCGAACCGGTCTGAACCGGACTGAACCGGTTCAACAAGGAAAGAGAGGAAAAAAGGAGAAAAAGGGAAAAAGAAAAAGGAGGAAAAATTGGGGAAAAATCTCGGCGATGTAATCGAGTTACGGATAAGTCAGTAGCGGTCAAAATTGACCGATTTGAATTTTGGAATATTTTATTTAATTATTATTCGACTGAAAAATTTGACCGAAAAATTATGAAATTGTGTAGCTCGACAATTGGCATCAACCGAGAGCTCGAGACAGCCTCGAATTTCATACTATCATGGAATTTCGGGTAAGTAACCCTTATTTACGATAATTTACATCGTTATGCGTGCTTTGGATTTAAGTTTCACATTTATTTAAATTAAATTATGGAAAGTCGGATAAATTGTCGTAAATAATAAATTTAACTATTCGAGAGTTAGAACGAGGCCCAATAAATGGTTGGTGGATCCAATGAGCCCAATAGGCCTCGATAATGTGAGAATTAAGTTGAAAACGGGCTTAAGGCCGATTAAGGCCCATTAAGATGCAATCGGGCCCAATAGGGGTAAATGGGCCCAATGATTTAAATTAAGCCCAGAAAATAGGAAATATAATTAAATTGTATGATATCTGATCTGAGAAATAATTATACGCAGTTCCAGAGGTTTGATTGGGAGCATATCGGACTGTGCGACGAGACAACAGTGGAAAAGAAAAGGTCAGACTCGACAAGAAAATAAGGTAAGGGAATTCTGCGGACTGCTAGAGGTAACTTTACGAAGTTTTAAGTTCATTTTCAGTCCTTTAAAAATTATCTGAAGGGTCTAGAGGTCCAATAATAATTTTAGTGCCCCGAATGGGTAAATTACCAAAATACCCTTGTTAAGGGTAAAATTTACAAATTTAGGAAAAATTGGGAGGAACAAGAACAAGAGGTTTATGCTCGTTCTAGAGACATTTTAATGCATGCATGAGTAGGCTGGCTAACCTTGAAAGAAAATGCACAGCATTGCATACTTTCAACGATATAATTGTTTTGAAAACTGTTTTGAGGAAAAAGGGCCGCCTACGTGTTTTATTGACATGTGACGTGCTAGAGCTCAGCTCGCACGATATTTTCGATTTGGGTGATGCACGCATTAGTGCTGGAGCGAGAGCTCGCACTAGAGTTTTACATGCATAGGTGCTAGAGTCTAACTCGCACCAGATTTTTATATATATATATATGATTTTCGTGACAGGGTGCTAGAGTCTAACTCGCAACATATTTTAATATGATTTTTGAGACAGGGTGTTGGAGCTTTGCTCACACCAGATTTTTACGTGGTTTGCATACAGAGTGTTGAGCTTAGCTCGCACTAATTTTACTTGATTTGATGAGAGTGCTGAGCATCGCTCGCACTGATTTTCATGAGAACATGCGATGAGCCGTGCTTGGAGCATCGGGTAGACTGTGTGTCACCGATTAAATAGGCTGGCACGTGCGTTTTGAGACATGGCATGAGTATTGAGATATAATATATGGGTCCACGGAGTACGATGTACCGTGCAAGTAGCATGGAGTACGATGTACCGTGTGGTATCTTCGGATACGGCATCCTCGGATGCAGCATCTTCGGATGCAGCATCTTCGGATGCATGGGATCGGATAAGACTGACGAGATGGAGTGACCCACCTCCCGGACGGTTCCCGATCATGGTGAGAACCCGCACACTAGGATCCGTGTAGCAGAGGAACTCCCGAGGACACATGGCCATAGTCCTGGTTATTGCCGATATACAGACGTTGCCTAGTCTCGCATGTTGATGATCTTGACGATGATTGAAACTGGGTTTTAAACTAAATTTGCATGATGCTATTTTCATGCTTTTAAACCCATGTGTGATATAAACTGATTTTCACGGTTTTGTGTGAGTCAGGATCACCCGAAGGAGGGGTTGAGTCCTGACTTTATTGTGAAATTTTTAAATGAGAAAGAAATGATTTGAAAGAATTGCATGTTGAATTTTGCCATGCGAATGGATTTACATAACATCATAACTCATATCATCTGTTTTAAAATGTGTGGAGAAAGGGTGGTTTATGCATGGAACCACGTTCATGTAGGTAGTATGGTTACCTACTTGTTCGTAGGATTGCCTTACTGAGCTTGATGTGCTCACCCCTTTCATTTTCTCCCACAGATAATCTCCAGTAGACGTTGAGGCGACTCAGTACTGCATTCCGGATATCCGTTGCTGCCCATCACTTAAGGTATATACACTTGTACATATTGTATCTAAATAAGCATAGCACAGTAACATGTTTGTAAGTGACTCTAGGGGATGTATAAATATTGTATATACTTATAAATGACTGAGAAAGAATTAAGTTATATGGTAAATAAATGGTGGGACTGGCATTGACGCACAGTCCAATTTGTTAGTGGAGTGTGGTCACGATCAGAGGACAGGTAAGCATGAAAGAAAATAACAGAACGCGAAAAATTTACTTTGATTTTTGAGTAGTTTGGGTCGTGACAAGTTGATCTCATTAGTATTTGTAGTACAATCCTTCATTCGATTTTGCTTCATTTAGTTCAGTTTTAATTTAGGTTTATGAAATTTCAGTAAAGTTCAAATCAATAAGGAGTCTTTATGTCACGTTACCGAGGACCTCGTTTCAAAACAAATACGTCGTCTGGGGGCTTTACCGGGAGTAACTAGTAAAAGGACTAGAGCCGGAAGCGATCTTAGAAACCAATCGTGCCCCAGTAAAAAATCTCAATATCGTATTCGTTTAGAAGAAAAACAAAAATTGTGTTTTCATTATGGCTTTATAAAACGACAATTACTTAAATACGTTCGTATTGCCAGAAAAGCCAAAGGGTCAACAGGTCATGTTTTACTACAATTACTTGAAATGCGTTTGGATAGCGTCCTTTTTCGATTGGGTATGGCTTCGACTATTCCTCAAGCCCGCCAATTAGTTAACCATAGACATATTTTAGTTAATGGTCGTACAGCAGAAATATACCAAGTTATTGTTGCAAACCCCGAGATATTATTTCAGCGGGCGATGAACAAAAACCTAGAACTCTGATTCCAAAACCATCTTGATTCATCCACCCATGAGGAATTACCAAAACATTTGACCCTTCACACATTACAATATAAAGGATTAGTCAATCAAATAATAGATAGGAAATGGGTTGGTTTGAAAATAAATGAATTGCTTGTCGTAGAATATTATTCTCGTCAAACTTAAACCTAACTAAAATAACAAAACAAGGGTTTTGCCCCCTTTTCACCTGAGTTAAGGTTAAGTAAAGGAAGACAAGGTAATGGATTTGATTCAGAGATTTTTCTCCTATTCTTGTATGATAGATCCGTAGGGAGATTTTCATCCCCTGTACGCTATTCTCCGTATTCCATATTTAAACGAAATTGGGAATAGAGAACCTATATCAAAGAAGGGTCTAACTCTTTAGTATCTGTTCTTATTTGATTTGATACATTGTAGTCAGTTACATTGGCGAATTGGGTGAAGGTGCGGAAATAGAGGGATTCGAACCCTCGGTAAACAAAAGTCTACATAGCAGTTCCAATGCTACGCTTTGAACCGCTCAGCCATCTCTCCTACATAATTATTATGGTTGATAATGTCACAACCTAAATTACCTAAAAATCAGAGTAAATTTTTTGCTTTTCGATTATTATTTAATTCTTACCTTTCTCTCATCGTGACCATCTTACAAACAGTTGGGCTATGATCCGGTGTTAGTCACCTCTCACCTATTTACTATTCCATTACCATAATCACATTCACATATCAGATTTTATTGTCCTTTGACTTTAACTAAATACATACACAATGGTATTTATAACTCTACATCCCTGACATCATATCCGTTTACAGTACTGTGCATTACATATATAGATACGAAACTATACAAATGTCTGTACCTGTCTCTCAATGGGAAGCAGCGGATACCAAGCATGCAAGTCCTCGGTCGCTCACTAACTATTGCGAGTGCTCTGAAAAGATAGAAAAATAAGGGTGGTGAGCAAACCACACGCTCAGTAAGGCAATTATGCAAGTAAGTAGATAGCTCCACTATCTACATACTCATAATGCCATGCCCTTAAAATCCATTTCTTTTCATTAAAATCTCAAGCACAAAATCATGCATATTTCCATGATATAGTTTATCAAAACTATTTGTGCATATATAAATCATGTAATTCATGCATCAAAGGCATTTTATGTGACATCATTAAATCATAATAAGCATGAAGTAAATCAAGATCATGCATTCTTTCATGTCATGTAAGACAAATCATGAATTTGAAATGAAAGCATGGAAAACACCATCATGCTACTGCATTAAAATCATTTCATTAAAACTGTAGTAAGAACTAACCCCTTCCTGGTCAATCATCTCATAAAACAATTCATTAAAATTCATTATAAAACTTCGGTTATAGAACCACCCTTCTTTCAGGGTCACATATCATAAAATCCTTTAAAACATAAATTAGCATAGTAGAAAATCATAAAATCGGGGGCCTGACCCCTTCCTCGGGTCTACCCTGGTATATCGACCAATAGTTATATCATGTGAGACATGTAGGTGACTATCAGTAACAACATAGGACTATGGCCATAACCTCGTGATCCCTGGCAACATGGTACCTAGTGTGCGGGGTATCACACCTGAAGCGGGAGGTGGGTCGTCTTACCCGCCAAAACGGCATAAAACCAGGATTACGAAGGCAAGGCTTGCTGCCTCGTGGCTAATGCCACTCCACTCCAACAATCCCCACGATACAGCGTACTCCGCGTGACATACACGGTACAACGTACTCCGTGAACCCAAGCTCAGTCAGGGGTGCCTGCAATAGGTCTTATCCACCCATATCATCTCTGTCTCAATATGCACGTGTGAGCATATCATCTCACAGTGACACACAATCTACAGGAGGCTCCAACACGGCTATATGCATGTCATATAAATCTCTGTGCGAGCTAAGTTCCAGCACGGCTCCATGCATATTCATGATATCTTGAAACCTCGTGCAAGCGAAGCTCAGAATGGTTTCATAGAAATCAATGAAATCTGCGTACGAGCAGTGCTCCAGTACCACTTAAAATAATTATAAATTCAAGTAAAATCCACGTACGAGCAATTCTCTAGTACAGATGAATGCTCAAGTAAATCAAAACTTCGTACAAGAAAAACTCCAGTACGACTTTATGCATAAATACATCAAATCTCGTGCGAGTTACACTTCAGTACGGCTTTATGCAATTTCATATCAAAACAGGATGCAAGCTAAGCTCCAGCATCTCTCATGCATATCAAATCATAAAAACTAGTGCGAGCAATCGCTTCAGCACCTTTTATGCATACCAAGTTAAAACAAGTCAAAACATGTCAAAACAGAGTGCGAGCTAGGCTCCAGCACTTCTCATTTCACAATAATAAAAATTAGTGCGAGCACCCTGCTCTAGCACATTTCATGCATATGATGTCACACAAGTCGATGCGAGCAACCGCTCGAGCACGTTTTATGCACACTCACAAAAGCAGATATAGTGCGAACTATGTGCCGGCACTATCTGTTTCTATATAAACTTGACAGTTGGCCCATTTTCCAAATAATTTTCATTTAAATATAAATAACACTTACGTAGTGTTATCTTGTGAAATTTATGCAATTATTGGGCAATCTATCGATTTGCTTTGATTAAAACCAATCAAATTCTTTAATTCAGAAAATTCATTAAATCATGCATTTCATGCATGTCATGCTTTCACCATCCTTAAGTGAACTTCCCTCAATAGGGGTAAAATAGTCTTTTTACCTATTTCGATCCTTAAAATCATTTAAACCACTTTTAGGACCTTAATACAATATCAGTGTATACATACATATTCAGTGTATACAAAAACTATTTAAAGTACGCGTAGTTACCTCTAGCTACTCACACAATTCCCTTACCTCATTTCTTTGTACAGTCTGACTTTTCCACTGATGACTCGTCACGCAGTCCGATTTACTCTCAATCAAATCTCTGAAACTGTGTATAAATATACATCAGGTCAAATACAATATATGTAATTGTATTTCATATTTTCTAGGCTTAATTTTAAATCATTGGGCCCGTTTACCCATATTGGGCCCGATTGTACCATAATGGGCCTTAATCGGCCTTAAGCCCATTTTCACTTACTATTTACATTATCGAGGCCTATTGGGCTCCTTGGACCCATCAATATATATTGAACCTCGTTTTAAATTCTTGAATCGCTTAATTTAGTATTTACGACAATTTATCCAAATTTTCAAAATTTAATTCATTATATGTGAAATTTAAATCTGTAATTTATGTGATAAATATCAATCACGCATAACGATGCAAAATTATCGTAAATAAGGGTTACTTACCCGTGATTCCATGATAGTACGTAAATCGAAGCTGTCTCGAGCTCTCGTTTGACGTCAATTGTCGAGCTACACAATTAAATATTTTTTTGGGTAAACTTTAAGTCGATATTAATCAAATTAAATATTTCAAAATTTAAATCGGTCAATTCGACCGTTTACCAACTTACTCGTAGCTCGATTGCATCACTGGAATTTTTCTCAATTTTTCCTCTTTTTCTTTTTCCCTTTTTTTCTTCTTTTTCCTTTTCTTTTTGGCTAAACCGGTTCGGTCCGGTTCAACCCAGTTCAGATCGTCAGTTCAATCCGGTTCGATCGGTTCAGGCATCATTTGGTCGTACCGGCATCCTCCGACCGGTTCTCCGAGTGCCGCTGCCACCATTCGAAGCTCCACAGCCTAGGCTTCCATTATCGGGCCTCGGGTTGGACCAAATCGGCGCCAATGGCCGCCGATTTCCTTTCTCTCCCGCGGCATCTTCCTCCTTCGATCTGTCGATTCCGACGTCTCCAAGGCGCGTCGCTGCCTCTGGTAGGTCTCCCGGTGGTCAGGCTCCTATCCCGGTCATTGCACGCACCTCTGCCTCGCCAATGGCTTGCCGGACGGAGGGAACCGACTTCTTCGGTTCCGTCTCCTTCAGTTTTGCTTGTTTGGTTTTCAGAAAATTGCATTTCGCGATTTTTCTGTTTTTTTTAACTTTATTTTATTTTATTTTTAATATTATTTTAATCAATATTATATTATTATTTTTGTCAAAATATCTAAAAAAATTATGATTTTATTCATTTATTCCGTAAATGAATTTATCAGTCCGATTTTGCCTTTTCGGTATATTTTTTGATTATTTTCGGGATTATTTTTCAATGTGAAAATTCTGATTAATTCCTATAAATTCATATCTTGATCAATTTAGCCCGAAATTTAATTATTTCTTCGTTATTGACCAAGATTTCTCAATCTCATATTTTTAATTAAATTTTCTTGTCTCGATTAATACCGAATTTTGATCTTTTGACCGTTTTACCCTTCACGTGTTCGGGAATACCATTTCAATCCTTTTGAATTTTTCATTTCGTGTTTTAAATAAAAATCGGGTCTTACAATCTCCCCCACTTAAGAAATTTGGTCCTCCAAATTAGAACCAAGTCAAAAAGATCCATACACAACTCCGGGTACGTTTATCGCATCATACTCTTTAATTCTCATGTGACTTTTTTTCGGAGTGTAATACTACCAACATACTTGACTAGGGAGATCATCTTAAACCTCAACACTTTCCCCTTCCGTCTACTACCCAAATCGATTCTCCAATCATACGTTATACTTTCATTGAGCTAAGCTATTGGAGCTCATATCCGATTACATATGCTGGGTCCAGATATTATTTCCAAAGCATCATAAGATAGGACACATAGTGGATGCCTGCTAATTCAAGTGGTAATGTCAACCTACAGGTTTTATCTCCCACTTTGTCCAATATCTCAAAGAATTCAATCTAACGAAACTTGATTTGCCTTCTTTTCGAATCTCGTTATGCTCTTAGGACAAATAACTGTCAACAATACTAATTCACCCTCTGTGAATTTCCAATGGTTTCTGTCTCTTGTCAGCATAGCTTTTCTGTCTTCTCTGAGGTGTTCTTAATCTCTCACAAATCAACTGAACATCCTCAGAGGTTTGTCTTACCAATTCGGGAACAATTCTCTATCTGTCACCCACTTTTTTTTATCTAAGTTGGGGAATAATCCCTACGGCTATACAATGCCTCATATAACATGTTATCCCGATACTCAAGTGACAACTGTCATTATTGGCAAATTCGATTAGTAACTATTGATCATCCCAGGAGTTTATAAAATCAATGGCACATGCTCTCATCACATCCTCCAGAACCTATACAGTCCTCTCTGACTGACCATCTGTCTGAGGACGGAAAGCTGTGCTAACACTCAATCGGGTTTCCCTAGCTTCCTGAAAACGTTCCCATAAGTGGAAAGTGAAGCGGGAGTCCCTATCTGATACTATGCTCACTGGAACGCTACATAACGTTCCACAATTTTTCTTACATATAAATCCGCCTACACACTCAGAGTATTTGGGGATTTTCATAGTCAGAAAGTGGGTAGACTTAATCAATCTATTGACTATTACTCAGATAGTCTCGTGATTCATTCAGGTCCTCTATAACCCATCACAATAGTCATGGTAACTTGCTCTCTTTTCAGTGTCAATATAGGTAGAGGCTGCAATAACTTTACAGACCTCTAGTACTCTACCTTAATCTGTTGACATCCAAGACACTTCTTTACAATCTCTACAATATTTCATTTCATATCTGACCACCAATACCCTTTTCAGAGATTCTGATATATTTATTATTTCCTGGATGCACTGTATATCCCGAAGAGTGAGCTTCTGACAATAACACTATCTCAGCAACTATGGTCATGGGGAGTACTTATACTGTCTCTGAACCTCTGTAAGTCATCATCACTCACTGTGAACTCTGTCACTATACCTTTCTGAATCTGACCCACACTATCGACACCATGCCGATCATCATGCTAAGCCTGACAATTTCGGTCACTCAAATCCGATTATAACCTCAGGCTAGCTATCACAAAATCACCTTCATCATCAAAAGGGATCACATCACTACTGAGGCTCACAACTGCTCTAGCAGCTCATGCTCCCTGACCATCATATGTAATACCATCCCGAGGCTCTTTTTGTTCAAGGCATCAGCCATTACAATAGCCTTTCCTGGGTGGTACGATGTTTACAATCATAATCCTTAGAAGCTCTAACCCTCTTGGTTATCTCATATTCTACTCTTTCTGTGAACACAAATACTCGGGGCTTTTATAATCAATGCATATCTGAAATTCCTTACCATTTAAGAGGTGGAGCCATACTTTTAGTGTAAACGCTACGGCTGCCAACTCTAAATCATGGGTAGGATAGTTTCTCTCATGATCCTTGAACTATCTAGATCCATAAACGACTATCTTCCCATTTTACATCAATACACATCCCAATCCTTATTTTTAGGTATCCATACACACTAAAACCTCTTGAGCTATTGGTTATGGTGAGAATACTTATGGTGGTCAGTTTATTACTTCAATATACCAAAACTCACGAAAATCATTTTTATACTTAGCATCGTACTCGTATGAAATCTTTTTCCAAATGAGACGTGTCAATTGAGCAGCCCATTTTGAGAAACTCACAACAATTCGTCTGTAAAATAGTTTCCTGTTGCTACTCATGCTCTTCCCTGGACTTCGAATACATTGAAATATCATCACTAAAAATGACAACCAATCAGTCCAGGTAAGGTTTAAATACCTCATCGTAGTTGAGTTCCACTAAATATTTCAATCACCCATATCCTTGACCTATGTACGCATAAACGTATAATGTCATTTCTTTTTTCTTATATTAACGGCTTTTATAAAATTTTAATTTTTCAACCTTTATGATTACTCGTATTCTATATTTCTTTATTGTACCAGTAAAGGTACCCAAATTTTAAATGTATATATTACGACTGTCGATTTCAATTTATAGCTTATGTGTGTGCTTCTAAACGCTGTCAAATCTTCAGGCAGGGAGGTATTTTGAAATATCTTTATTAACCCTCAGACTTGACCACTTGGACTGGGTGTAGATATATCCACCTCTTATCCTTGGTCGCAATTCATAGTCACTACATATCGCTTAATCCAAATTACTTTACATATCAAAGATATCTTTACCTTGCATACATATCTTATTCCAATATATCTCGTATTCAAGATCTATCGCATCTCAAAGCTTATCTCATTTCATATATCACTTATAACAAACTCTTTCATTACTTATTAAAACTTACAGTACGTTTTTCAGTGATGTTTTCACCCCTATTTTTAACTTACAATCTCTATACCCATATTCAGTTAGTGATAATCATCTAACCATCATCATCTTGCTTAAGGGTAAAGGCTTCACATCTTTCACTAGCTGATAAACAACTGAAGGCGGTATGAATAAATGCGTGCCACCAGGATCAATTAAAATAATTGCTTCATTATTCATAACCAGCGTGGTATCTTCCACCACATCAGATGAAACATCAGTAGTGTCCTGGTCCAAGGCATACACTCGCCCTCGTCCAACAACTTATTTCCTGTGGTAACTACCACATATCCTACACTGTTTACACTGCTACACTGCTACACTGTTCACATTGCTTACATTGCTACACTGCTTACACTGTTACACTGCTCTCACTGCTACGGAGCAGGTCGGGGTCCTCCAATCATCTTACCCTATGACTCGTCAGCTCTAAGCTTTTACCAAACTACCTTTTTCTCGTTCTGACATTTTTGTCATTCTTTATTCTCTTTTGTCTCTATTTCAGCCCTTACTACCTTTCACAATCTCAGAGGCGTGGAACTTATGATCTTATTCACACAACTGTAGTCTGCGCACTGCCTCGGCATAGGTAGTGATATTTAACTAGGCCAATCGGACTCTAATTGACAATCTGAGCCCTTCATGAACTTTCAGACATCTCGACTCTCACTATTCATCGTGTCCGAGTCATATCTGCCTAGGAATATAAACTGAGTTTCATACTCGCTAATCAACTAGTTCCTCTGGGTCAGAGTAAATAATTTTATTTGTAATTTCCTTTAAGTGTCCGGGATATTTTGTCACCGAAATACATCTAAAATTATATTCTCATGTCCAATCTGTATGTTTAACTATTAAGATAGGTCGAGCGGACTTCCACCAATGCTCTGACTCACCCACAAATCTCATACATACTCTGAGCAAATAGCTCTCAAAATATTCTTCACACTCTGCTCCAACCTCGCGAAACGTGTCTCAATACTATTCGATTTCTCTATCGGACTCTTTCCGATCTCTCTGTTAGACTCTGTCTGATCTCTCTGTCGAACTCTATGGGGCATACTCAATACCAACCTCCACTTCAATCTCATCTCGAGTCTCATGTGGAGACTCAGTACGACTCTCAGGCCTACCTCTACGGCCTTGAGCTCGTGTACTCGCCCCTCTACCATAGCGGCTATTAGTTAACGAGTCTATTCTTGCATTCAAAAATCAAATTCTTAGCTGTACTTTCATATCAATATACACAATTGTATCTAAACAATGAACAGTACATGGGGATATAAACTTTCTTAACCATGAACACCGACTCATATCAGGCCAACTCAGCTCTGATACCATTAAACCTGTCACGACCCAAATTACCTAAAAATCAGAGTAAATTTTTCGCTTTTCGATTATTATTTAATTCTTACCTTTCTGTTATCGTGACCATCTTACAAACAGTTGGGTTATGATCCGGTGTTAGTCACCTCTCACCTATTTACCATTCCATTACCATAATCACATTCACATATCAGAGTTTATTGTCCTTTAACTTTAACTAAATACAAACACAATGGTATTTATAACTCTACATCCCTGACATCATATCCGTTTACAGTACTGTGCATTACATATTTAGATACAAAACTATACAAATGTCTATACCTGTCTCTCAATGGGAAGCAGCGGATACCAACCATGCAAGTCCTCGGTCGCTCACTAACTATTGCGAGTGCTCTGAAAAGATGAAAAAATAAGGGGGTGAGCAAACCACATGCTCAGTAAGGCAATTATGCAAGTAAGTAGATAGCTCCGCTATCTACATACTCATAATGCCATGCTCTTAAAATCCATTTCTTTGCATTAAAATTTCAAGCACAAAATCATACATATATCCATGATATAGTTTATCAAAACTATTTGTGCATACATAAATCATGTAATTCATGCATCAAAGGCATTTTATGTGACATCATTAAATCATAATAAGCATGAAGTAAATCAAGATCATACATTCTTTCATGTCATGTAAGACAAATCATGAATTTGAAATGAAAGCATGGAAAACACCATCATGCTACTGCATTAAAATCATTTCATTAAAACTGCAGTAAGAACTAACCCCTTCCAGGTCAATCATCTCATAAAACAATTCATTAAAATTCATTATAAAACTTCGATTATAAAACCACCCTTCTTTCAGGGTTACATATCATAAAATCCTTTAAAACATAAATTAACATAGTAGAAAATCATAAAATCGGGGGCCTAACCCCTCCCTCGGGTCTACCCTGGTCTATCGACCAATAGTTATATCATGTGAGACATGTAGGTGACTATCAGTAACAACATAGGACTATGGCCATAGCCTCGTGATTCCTGACAACACGGTACCTAGTGTGCGGGATATCACACCAGAAATGGGAGGTGGATCGTCCTACCCACCAAAACGGCATAACACTAGGATTGCGAGGGCAAGGCTTGCTGCCTCGTGGCTAATGCCACTCCACTCCAACAATCCCCACGGTACAGCGTACTCCGCATGACATATACGGTACAACGTACTCCGTGAACCCAAGCTCAGTCAGTGGTGCCTGTAATAGGTCTTATCCACCCATATCATCTCTGTCTCAATATGCACATGTGATCATATCATCTCACTGTGACACACAGTCTACAGGAAACTTCAACACGACTATATGCATGTCATATAAATCCCTGTGCGAGCGAAGCTCTAGCACGGCTCCATGCATATTCATGATATCTGAAAACCTCGTGCAAGCGAAGCTCTAGCATGGTTTCATAGAAATCAATGAAATTTGCGTACGAACAGCGTTCCAGTACGACTTAAAATAATTATAAATTTAAGTACAATCCACGTACGAGCAATGCTCTAGTACGAATGAATGCTCAAGTAAATCAAAACGTCGTACGAGAAAAACTCCAGTACGACTTTATGCATAAACACATCAAATCTCGTGCGAGTTACACTCCAGCATGGCTTTATGCAATTTCATATCAAAATAGGATGCGAGCTAAGCTCCAGCATCTCTCATGCATATCAAATTATAAAAACTAGTGCGAGCAATCGCTTCAGCACCTTTTATGCATACCAAGTTAAAACAAGTCAAAACATGTCAAAAAAAAGTGCGAGCTAGGTTCCAGCACCTCTCATTTCACAATAATAAAAATCAGTGCGAGCACCCTGCTCTAGCACATTTCATGCATATGATGTCACACAAGTCGATGCGAGCAATCGCTCAAGCACGTTTTATGCACACTCACAAACGTAGATATAGTGCGAGCTATGTGCCGGCACTATCTGTTTCCATATAAACTTGATAGTTAGCCCATTTTCCAAATAATTTTCATTTAAATATAAATAACACTTACATAGTGTTATCTTGTGAAATTTATGCAATTACTGGCCAATCTATCGATTCGCTTTGATTAAAACCAATCAAATTCTTTAATTCATAAAATTCCTTAAATCATGCATTTCATACATGTCATGCTTTCACCATCCTTAAGTGAACTTCCCTCAATAGGGGTAAAATAGTCTTTTTACCTGTTTCGATCCATAAAATCATTTAAACCACTTTGAGGACCTTAATACAATATCAGTGTATGCATACATATTCAGTGTATACAAAAACTATTTAAAGTACGCGTAGCTACCTCTAGCTACTCACACAATTCCCTTACCTCATTCCTCTGTACAGTCTGACCTTTCCACTGATGACTCGTCACGCAGTCCGATTTGCTCTCAATCAAATCTTCGAAACTACGTATAAATATACATCAGGTCAAATACAATATATGTAATTGTATTTCATATTTTTTGGGCTTCATTTTAAATCATTGGGCCCGTTTACCCATATTGGGCCCGATTGTACCATAATGGGCCTTAATCGGCCTTAAGCCCGTTTTTCACTTACTATTTACATTATCGAGGCCTATTGGGCTCCTTGGGCCGATCAATATATATTGGACCACGTTCTAAATTCTCGAATAGCTTAATTTAGTATTTACGATAATTTATCCAAAATTTCCAAAATTTAATTCATTATATGCAGAATTTAAATCCGTAATTTATGCGATAAACATCAATCACGCATAACGATATAAAATTGTCATAAATAAGGATTACTTACCCGTGATTCCATGATAGTACACAAATCGAACCTGTCTCGAACTCTCGTTTGACGTCAATTGTCGAGCTACACAATTAAATATTTTTTCGGGTAAACTTTCAGTCGATATTAATCAAATTAAATATTTCAAAATTTAAATCGATCAATTTGACCACTTACTGACTTACCCGTAGCTCGATTGCATCATTGGAATTTTACTCAATTTTTCCTCTTCCTCTTTTTCCCTTTTTTCTTCTTTTTCCTTTTCTTTTTGGCTGAACCGGTTCGGTCCGGTTCAACTCGATTCAGATCGTCGGTTCAGTCCGGTTCGGTTCAGTGGTTCAGTCCGGTTCGACCGGTTCAGGCATCATTTGGTCGTGCCGACGTCGTCCGGCCGGTTCTCCAGGTGTCGCTGCCGCCGTTCGACGCGCCACAGCCTGGGCTTCCATTATCGGGCCTCGGGTTGGACCAAATCGGTGCCAATGGCAGTCAATTTCCTTTCTCTCCCGCGGAATCTCCCTCCGTCGATCTGCTGATTTCGGCGTCTCCACAGTGTGTCGCCACCTCTGGTGGGTCTCCCGGTGGTCGGGCTCCTCTCCCGGTCATTGCCTGCACCTCTGCCTCGCTGGTGGCTTGTCGGACGAAGGGAACCGACTCCCTCGGTTCCGTCTCCTTCAGTTTCGCTTGTTTGGTTTTCAGAAAATCGCATTTCGCGATTTTTCTGTTTTTTTAACTTTATTTTATTTTTAATAATATTTTAATCAATATTATATTATTTTTTTCCAAAATATCTAAAAATTTTTTTATTTTATTCATTTATTCCGTAAATGAATTTATCGGTCCGATTTTGCCTTTTCGGTATATTTTTCGATTATTTTCGAGATTATTTTTCGAGTGAAAATTCTGATTAATTCCTATAAATTTATATCTTGATCAATTTAACCCAAAATTTAATTATTTCTTCGTTATTTGTAACGACCTTTGACCCTTGAAAAATCGGGGGATTTTTTTTTTTTGAAACTTCGGCTTACAACTTAATCCTTTATTTACTTAGGCGGTATTCCTGTTCAGTGTCAATCCTTAAAAATATCTCATTTAATTTATCTTTATACAGATTTTATCCCGACACATTATTTTCAATAGATGTTTGTGCATACAAATAGTCTGGTATAACGATAAGAATGTATACCTCACGCATATACAAAAGGTAGTCTGGGGAAGCTCATATCCGCCAGCCTACATCGTCTACGCAGCATTTATTAGTTGTAATTCACTGCAGAAATTTGAGAGGTAGAGGGGTGAGCTTTTGAGGAAAAGCCCAGTAAGGTAATACTCTTAAAGCAGTTCTGATATATAAAAACCTTTGAAATTGTTCATAGAACGAAACTTAATGCCATTCATAAATTGTCATTTCATGCATAATTGTCATAAAGCATGTGTGTCTTTAAAACAAATAACATGCTTAACCATTTTACAACTTTTCATAAATCATTTCGTAAATATATCATGCATATTTCATAATCATTTCATAAACATCTCAAGCATGTTTCATAATCATTTCATAAACATCTCATGCATGTTTCATAATCATTTCATAAACTCTCATCGTAGTCGATTTTATAATTAAAATCGAGGAGACTAGGCTATAACTAAGTCATGCGATACGTGTCATTCTCCGTAGAGAGTCATCATACCTATGGCCATGGTAAGTGGGCTGTAGACTGGATCAGGGTCGTACAGCCCTTTCGTAAAATATGGGTAGTTTCCATCTTACTTACTTTCACTAGCACCTAGCTAGGACACGGGCACCAAAGGCACTCTCCGTGTGGGCAACACAATTGCTTACTGCGCAGGCACTAGATACTACTGAAACATCATCATAAACCACCAGTAGCACGACATCTTCCACACAGGTCGAGTCAAGTGCCAAAGGGGCCTACGTACCAGCACCCAAGTGGTGGAGCCGGAACACCACAAGAAGTAACCATGCATGAAGCCTATAGTCTCAAAACATCTTTTCTCTTTTCGTAAATACTTTTGAAAACGTCAAAAGTTTCATTTCAAAGCGTAAATATGGGTTTTCAACTCATCATCAAACTTTCATGCATTTTCATAATTCGAAAGTTTATTTCATAAACATAGATGTTCTAGCGAACATTTTGTAAAACGAAATCATTGTTTTGTAAACAGTTTCGTAAGTATGGAAGCATTGGTAAATCATTTCAAATCATATGCTCTTTCGTAATATCATTTCTCAGTGAAACAAGAATGCAATATCAGAACTAGGTTCAATAATACCCCTTACCTCAATTTATCTGGTATCTCGAATTCGAACGGTAACGTCTCCTAGTACCTCCTTTAATCCCTTCTACAATCACCTATACCGAAATTGTAGACTTAGCACCCTATTCATGCGAATTGCGTTAAAATCGTAATTTATCGTTGCTATTGCGTGTGTACGTATTATTGTATATCCTTAGGCCGACACGCACGTTTATATATTTCTTCACTATTTATATATTTGCTCCTACAAGTATTAACATATACCTTTATTATATACATCCACATGTATACGCGCATAAATATATATTTATATATATATACACTCCTATATGTATATATATATACTTTTATTGTTTTCATGTTTTCCTATCTCATATATATACATTCTTTGTATATACATATACTTGCACACATTCACCTTTCATACCCCCCACAACGTATATGCACCTAAATATATATATATATATATATATTATCATTGTTTTCCATTTTTCCTTATCACCTATGCATACATTTTTTTTTGTACAAATACTAGCATACCCAATTCATTATATACACCTATTTGTACATGTACCTAAATAAATAAATATACATATATATTTTTAAATAATTATTCCGAAAATTAAATTGATTCATTTGATCACTTACCGACTAACCCGAAGCTCGGTTGCATCACTGAATTTTTTTCCCATTTTTCCTTTTTTTCTTTTTCTTTCTTTTTCTTTTTTTTTTTCTGGCTTAACCGGTTCGGTCCGGTTCAGACCGGTCCGGTTCAACCCGGTTCAGTCCCGATCCAACTTTCTCCCTCGCCGTTCGGGGCTTTTCCGACCGGTTCTCCGCCGGCTTCCACCTCCAGCTTGTCCGCGGGGTAGTCCAGTGCATGGATCTGGGGTCGGCTTCGCCAAAGCTCGCCAGAAAGTGGCCGGTCCGGCCTTTCTGTCGATCGGCGCCGTTTCTGGCCGATCTGCGCCTGGATCGGCGCCTCCGTCGTTCCCCTTTGGCCGGTGGTGGGTCGCTCCTCCTTCCCCCGGCCGCCGGTCGCTCCCTCTCTTCCATTTTCTCTCTTTTTCTCTCGAGTTCCCTCTCTCTCTCGGTTGCCGATGCTTTCCTCTCTAGCGACGCCAGTGATGGCCTCCGCTGCTTCCTCTCGCCGGTGGCAGCCTCCGATCGGAGAGGCTGAGGCAGAAGGGAGCTCGGCTCCCTCGATTTCTCCCTTTTGCTTCTTCTCTTGCATTTTACAGTCGCGATTCGCGACTTTCCTCTTTTTTTTTTCTTTATTATTATTATTATTATTATTATTATTATTATTATTATTATTATTATATATTATTTAGTTATTTATTTATATTTATTTTATTTATTTTTTTATATTATATTATATTTTATTAAAATATAATATAATATATAATATACCCAAAATATTTAAATATATATATTTAAATCAATTAAATATATATATATATTTATCTTATTTATTTCTTGGGTATTTTATTATTTTATTTATTTTATATCAGATTTACAATTTTATTTCCACTTGTGCGCTTTTTTTTTACGAACCAATTTACAAGGAAATTTCGGGGATTTACATTATTGATCAAGATTTCTCAATCTCATATTTTTAATTAAATTTTCTTGTCCCAATTAATACCGTATTTCGGTATTTTGACTGTTTTACCCTCACGTGTTCGAGAATACCATTTCAATACTTTTGGATTTTTCATTTCGTATTTTAAATAAAAATCGGGTCTTACAGATAACCCGAGCGAATAACGAATTATTCATATTAGATTGTTCGATAGGTACAAACAATATCAATTCTAACTAGAAAACTAGCTATAAAAATAGAAAACTTTTCATCCCTTTTTTTTCATCACTTTTTTTTAGCCTTCTGGCTCGAAGAAATTCTTTTTTTGTTTTTGTGAGGGGCTTATTAAAAATAGATAATATAATACGATAAACATATAACATATAACATATATATCTATTCATGTTTGCGAAAAAGGCACTCCTATCTTTTTTCTGATATTTCTACCGGACTAGATTAAATCAATGAATTGAAACGAATCAAATCAATCGATTGGTTTTATTTAGACTATGCTTAATGGATATTTTTAGTTCATAATTCTCTCTAGACTCTAATTTCCCATTTCTACCATTTCTATAAGAATTCTAAAATTCCTTTCCAGTTTTAGATCTCTCAACAACAACCTCTTGCTCCGTAAATCTATTACAAATTCATAAATCCTGTAAGGGATTTTTATATTTGATTATATGTTGTATACCCGCTATGCACAAAACACAAAAAAGGACAGCTATTCTATTTTCATCGTAGAACGATTATTCGATTATTTTTCCTTTTTTGATCATAATTTAATCAAAACTTCTCTAATTTTTCTAATATATCCTAATCCGTAGGATAAATTTTTTGATTCTTCAACTTCGATGAAATTAGAATAATTTTTTATACTTTATTCTTATACTAATGAATTTGGATAAAATCAAAATCAAATAGGATTCAAATATTTCTTTTTTTTTTTCTTGATTCCTGCCAAAAAAATTGAAGTAAAGTAGAGGGCTATATATATATTTTAAAAAAATGGAATGGGTCTGCTTTTATGTTATTACGTACTGTACACTTCCTTTGTTAGTGAGATCATTTTATTTTCTCATGAGGGGTAATGAAAGAGTTATAGAATGGATTGCTACCTATGCCTAGATCGCGGATAAATGGAAATCTTATTAATAAGACGTTTTCAATTGTAGCCAATATCTTATTACAAATAATTTCGACAACCTCAGGAGAAAAAGAGGCATTTACTTATTACAGAGATGGTGCGATTTGATTATTATTATATCTTTTTTTTTTTACTTTATTTACTTTACCATTGTCAGTCTTAGGAAAAAGACACATGATTCAAAATAGAAAAAAAAGACTATTGAAAAAAAAAAAGAAATCTACGCTTGTTGAAGGTGAAGTTTATAAATAAAGCAATTCCTTTTGTCGTGTATCCCCGATTAATGTAACCTCAGATGCTTCAATTGTTGATTCAAGTATTGAGCGAAAGGTTACACCTATGGGTCTGTATTGTGGGTCAACCCTACTACACTAGTACCAATAGGCGGCATAGAGGAAGAAGTACTACACCTAGGAATCAACAACACAAAAACTTTGTTATAAATGATTCCCTTTCCTTATCGAGATCAGAACTAAGAGAAATGGTTGGGACAACAAACATCTATCTTGTTCGTACTTTGGATACCCATATAACCATTGAAGATTGTTGAAGTGACTAATTCCTAGAAATTAAGGAGCATTGAGAACAAAGAAATCATTGGAGTTTACTTTTTTATCTAGTACGAATACGCTTGATGTTAAGAAAAGATCTTTTGCAAAAGGGTTGGCTAGAGATTTCTTGTAAAAACATTAGCCCCGCTCAGTTCATAATGACAATATTTCAACTTTTTTTTTTAATTCCATGGATTATTCTCATTATGCACATAAAGGAGGAGTCGTATGAGGTGAAAATCTCACGTACGGTTTTGGAACGGAGAATTCTTTGAATCGAATGACGACCATAACGGATGTCAGCTCAATCCGAAGGAAATTATGTGGAAGCCTTACAAAATTATTATGAAGCTATGTTACTAGAAATTGATCCCTATGATCGAAGTTATATACTCTATAACATAGGCCTTATCTACACAAGTAACGGAGAACATACAAAAGCTTCAGAATATTATTTTCGAGCACTAGAACGAACCCGTTCTTACCACAAGCTTTTAATAATATGGCTGTGATACGTCATTACGTGCGACTATCTCTACTATTGAAATAAAAAATGAAAGAAAGAGCAAATACGTTAGTAAATAAATACGCTAGTAAATAAAATACTAGAAAAAATAGGCTTTCTACATATTGCATCGTCCAAAAAAATGATTTTTATCAGCTGTAACAACAAAAGCTAAACTTCATAGAAGTTGAAATATGAAGAAATATATATGCTTAGATACTTTATTCTATGGATAAAGGATCTAATTGATAGATGAAGCATCGTAAAGATCAATTAGCGAGGTTTTGGGCCGATACAATAAATAAGAACTGCTTATTTATGTCATGATATGAGATAAAAATTAGGAATCAACTTATGTAATAGAGCCGATCCCCTAAGTTATTGAGCAGCGGTGTAGTATTAGATCCCAAAGACAGTAAGTCTTTTTTTATGAGGAAGAAGTCTTTTTCAAGGATTCTATATAAATTTCTATATGATATGAAACTGAGATAGTTACCTTTCAGAAAAATCTAACGGATGATAGTCCCGAAACGTCTATGCTTTATTTTTTAAAAGGTGGGAGAAAATATAAAACTTATTATTAATTTTTAATCCAAATTAAAGTTTGAAACTCATCTGATTAACCTCTTTTGGTTAACCCGAGACAAATCGATAGATCCATAAGAAATCTTATTCAGTTGGATATAAGGTAGGGTAAAAAAATGGGACACCAAAAGAATTGACTGCTAAACCATATGAGGTACGAAACCCTCAAGCACGGTTCTAAGGGAAGGGATTAACCCGCCTATTCCGACCGGGGAGAATAGGCCATTCGACAGGGGGATTCTGAAATAGCGGAGGCCTGGTTCGATCAAGCCGCTGAGTATTGGAAACAGGCTATACTGCTTACTCCTGGTAATTATATTGAAGCGCGGAATTAGTTAAAGATCACGAGGCGTTTCAAATAAGAACAAGAGCTCTTTGTTTATTTATTATTTTAGGATTAGAAATTCTAATTAGAAAATAGAAAATTCTATTACTATTAAATTCTATTCTTATTCTATTAAATCCATTTAATTAAATAAATTACCTTATAATTAATTAAATTACCTTACCATTAAAATTATAAAATTTGATTTTCTATTCAATTTGAATATAAAAATATTAATTTAATAAAAAATAATAATTTAATTATAATTGTTAATTGTGTAATTGTTTGTTTTTGTTGGACCCATCGGTCAAATAAAACAAATCATTTCTCTCTCTGGGAAAAACCAATTAAAGAATTTTATTATATCCTTTCCAAAATCGTTCCATTTCGTCTGATATTTCGTAAGAATAGGTAATACACGGATATAGCAAAAAAAATATATTTATATTTTATTTTCTGCTTCTATTAAAACTAAAACTAATAAAAACCCCTCAAATGGCTAAATATCGATACTGGAGTATCCCTTAATAATGAATGCTCACGTGATTTGGGATAGAGTAATATTGTTTGTTCTATCTATGTAAGACAAAGTAAAACAAAAAAAAAAAAAAAAACTCCATCTCGGAACTTCTAATTAAGATATGAATACAATACACTAGTTGCACAAAAAAAAATTGTTTTTGCACCAATGTAAGTAAAGTCCGAAAAAAGGTTTTATAAGATTAAAAAGGTCTGTTGAGTGCCTCGTGGATATGTAATAATAGATCTGAACACTTGCCCCGGATTGACTTCCAAATCATAATTGCTCTAGTGAATAACTAAGAAAAAATAGATAGATAAAAAATAGATAGATAGATAGATGAGAGATGGAAGAGAACGAAACTAATTCTAAGCATCTCTCATAGGTTCACTAATTACTTGACTGTTGGCGGGTCTCTTTGTATGTGTTGTCCGGATATAGGAGGACTCAATGTAAACACCATGAATTTTCTTGTATTGATCTTATTAAGGAATAATAAATAAACTATTGGGTTTCAATGTGTTTTCTTGGTAAATGATTTTAATTAAATTATATTTAACACGAGAGGAAATTTAAGAGAATTTGATTAATTAAAGTATTTTAACTTGAAGAACAAATAAATGGTGAAGGATAAAACAAATTTTAAGGAGCTAGATTTCAGTATGAATGATTCCCTATAATAGGAAAGTATAAGTATTAAGTTAACTCAATTCAAATATTATAAGAAAATTAGCAATTGAACATCTACGTATATATTTATATACATATACAGAGGCTATTAAATATATATATATATATATATATATATATATATATATATATATATGTATATAACAAGTAATGGATATCCATTATAAAGCATTTTTCTGCATAAGTACATACATTGTGCGGTGAAACATTGATCTTGGAAAGGAATGAACAGGTAAGAGTGGCGAACAGTAGCAAACAAAGATGGAAGAATGGATTAAGCTGGCAGTAAAGGAGATAAGACCTGACCCCAAGGCTAGCACGGCAAAGGAAAATGATACATACATATGTGTCCATACTGAGCTGCAGTAGAAAAGGGAGAGGAAAATGTAAACCTGGAAACCTGACAAAAAAAGAATCGAAACAATGTGAAGGTGTGTCCCATCAACATAAAATTATGAGAGAAAATCTGAACATAACTAAATGAGAAGTAGAGAAATAACATGCTGCTGCAGGAGACGTGTATAGGGGTGAAGAGTGAAGTCCGGCCTGCTCTCACAAGGAAATAATCTTGGATAAAATATATACATACATATAATACAATAAATAAATAAATAAAAACTGAAAATGCAGCAGAGAGAGACACGGGATGGAAACAAAAGAAGGGAGATGTGATGCTTGCCGTAAACAGCCTGCAGTAAGTAGTGCTAATTTGGTGAAAGAAAAGAAAGAAAAACACGAAAGTGATGAATCTGAATTAATCGAAGAGGAAGAAAGGAAATGTTGAAAGTTATAATGCGAGAGGTAAAGACTCGAGACCGAGGAAATTGTGATGGCCTGTTAATCTGAATTGTTAGGTAGATTGTATATATATATATATATATATATATATATATATATATATATATATATATATATATATATATTACTGAAGCAGCAGTGGGAACGTCAGACCGAAACGGGGCTGGACAGCTTGCATATGATCTGTTACAAGAGAGGAAATAAAGCTCGACCAAGGCATGAAACGTGAGAGAGAAAACGGGAAAGAAATGATGAACGAGTTGGTAAAAGGAGATGATAAAAACGTGACGATGATGAATAGAAATGATAAAAAAAAAGGACGTGATGATGGGATGAAATGATGGTAATTGAATAAATAAATAAAGAAGGAAATAAAAGATGAATGGTGACTCTGGAATGGAAAAGTAGAAAAAAAATGAATGAAAAAAAATGAAGATGATTTCGGTGGAAAGAAAGGAAGTTAGGTGAGCACAACAGTGGAAGCAGAGTATGTACAGTGGAAAAATTTATAAGAAGTGATGGATTAGCTGCAGCACCACGTGAAGGATTGCCGAAGATGGTCTGCTTTAAAGGTAAGAAGCAAAGAAAAAAATATATAAACATGAAACGAAACCACCTGCCATAATCATCTGCAAGATTTCATAAAAATATATATATATATATATATATATATATATATATATATATATATATATATATATATATATAATATGTACAAGAAACTAGTGAAAAAGGAGAGGAAACTGAAAAAAACTCTGGAGAAAAGCAAAACACGAAACAGAAAATACAAGGGGAGCAGAAATGTGAAACTGGAAAACGAGGTTGAGGTAGGAAGAATTATTGAGAAACTGGAAGCAGTAAACCGAAAACCCAGGAAGATAAGAAACTAGAACAGATGAGCTTTGGCCTTCGAAAAAAAAACGAAACAAGAAAGATGAGAAGGAGGTAGGAAATGGAGAAAGTCGAGAGAAGAGAGAAAGCTGGAAACGGGGGCATGAGATCATGGCTATTGCAGGCTGGAAAACCAGAGCAGTTGTAGATGGTTGAACACGAACTGAAAACAGAGCAGATTGAGGAAGGCAGGGGACTGAAATGTGTAGCAGTGCAATAGGCGGGGAAAAGCCTGTTGATTTGGTGCAGTCAAGGTTAGGAAAACTGAACCCAACCGAGAGCAGGGAAGATGACGTGAACCCGAGAAAGCAGGGCGAACCGAGAGTCTTGCAAAATGGGTGAGAGCGAAAGAAATGAAACTGGAAGAAAACAGAAGACCAGAACTGAAGCTGTTAAAAAAAAAACAGAAGCGACGGTAAGCAGGGGAGGCTGGTAGACGGTGGGCTGGAAACTGCAGTCGTGGGAGGAGAAAACGAATATATACGCAGGTGAGCAGGACCCAATGGCGTAGATATTAGGAAGAATATAATTGAGGCAGTAGCATTTGGTGAAGCGTTCGGTCGGGGGAGGAGAGCATGGCAAAAACAGAGGCTGTGTAAGCAGTTCTCTTACCGGAACAGAACTGAGGTTGAAGAAGGAACCCCACTCGACCAGAGTAGAGGCTGGGCGGCATGGCAAAGGCAGAACCCCGGGAACGCAGAACAGAAGACGAAGATTAAAGGAAGGCCAAAACCCGTAATGCAGAACCAGAAGCTGCTGAAAAACAGGGGGACTGAGGCATGAGGCCGAGAAAGGTGGTTGAACGGTAGCGAGTAGAAGAATGGCACCGGAGCTGGCAAGGTTGTGAGATGATGGCCGAGTGAAGTAGAATGATGAGGTGATGGCAACGTGAGCCTACGGAGAAGTTGACGATGATGAACAGTAACCTTGCTAGTAACCAGCAAAATAGAAATGAAGAAGGAAGGAAAGTGGCGGGAAAATTCAAAGGAAAAAAAAAAAGAGAGAAAAGAAAAGGATGGATAGTAATTAAAAAAAAAAGGAGAACAAAGTAATATAAATATATATATATATATATATATATATATATATATTATTGGAAATAGAGGAAAAATCGAGGAAGGAAAATAAGGGTACTAATTTTGAAAATTCGGGGAAGAGCCCCGGAAAATTCATCGAGAGGATCGAATTCGTCGACTCGCTAAGTCGAAGTAATTAAGGATTACGGATAGACACCGAGGTAATAAATTTATACAAGTTTTAGAGATAATTGTACGTATTTTATAATTTCGAGTGTATTTTCGTCTAGGTAAGCAAGGTTACGATTTGACGCATCGTAGTTAATTCGATAGATAGGATACTAAGAAATACAAATTTCGGTGTAGGAGAATCATAAAAGGATTTAAGGGAGATTCTAGGAGGCGTCACCACTTGAATTCGAGATTTTCGTTAAATCGAGGTAAGGGGTATTATTTAACTTAGTTCTGATAATGCATTTTTGTGTCACAATAAATGATTTTATGAAAGAGCATATGATTTGAAGTGATTTATCAATGCTTTTATACTTGTGAAATTGTTTACGATGCATGGTTTAAGTTATCGAAATATTTCCCGAGTACTTTTCATGTTGTGAAATGAATTTCCTAAGGCATGAAGTGTATGGATGTTTTACATTTATTTATGTTTTTATATCCATACTATTAAAGAAACTTCAACAATTTCAAAGGTATTTAAGAAAAGAAATTGTTTTCGAAAGGGGATTGTGGGGGCCACATCTTGAGTCTTACGGGAACAAAGTGTTACACAGTCTTTCTGTTTTACGAAAAGTTTTCAAATTTCAAGGAATTCGATTTTATTATTCGATGTGAGTTTGTGGGTTATAAGACCCAATAAAGATTTTGAAAACTCTGTTTTGAGACTATAGGCTTCATGCAATGTTACTTCTTGTGGTGTTCCGACTACACCACTTGGGGTGCCAGTACGTTGGCCCTTTTAGCACTTGACTCAACATTTGTGGAAGATGTCGTGCTACTGGTGGTTTACGATGATGTTTTGGTAGTATCTCGTGCCTGCGCAGCACGGATCAATGTTCCGCGCACGGTGAGTGCCACAGGTGCCCGTGCCTTAGCTATGTGCTAGTATATGATAAGAAATAATAAGATACTACCCATGCTTATAATTATTATTGTTGTATGAACCTGATCCATTCTACAGCCCCCCTTACCATGGTCATAGGTATGATGACTCTCCACGGAGAATAACACGTATCGCATGACTTAGTTATAGCCTAGTCTCCTCGATTTGATTATGAAAAATCGACTATGATGAATGAATATGTGTTTTCATGATTACGAAATATTCATGAAATGTTTACGAAATGATTATGAAATATTCATGAAATGTTTATGAAATGATTATGAAATATGCATGAAATGTTTACGAAATGACTATGAAATATTCATGAAATGTTTATGAAATGATTTATGAAATGTTCATGAAAGGTTTATGAAAAGTTGTAAAATGGTTAAGCATGTTATTTGTTTTAAAGACACACATGCTTTATGACGATTATGCATGAAATGAAAATTTATGTATTGCATTAAGTTTCGTTCTATGAACAACTTCAAATGTTTTTATATATCAGAACTACTTTAAGAGCATTACCTTACTGGGCTTTTCCCCAAAAGCTCACCCCTTTACCTCTAAAATTTTTGCAGGGAATTACAGTTAATAAATGCTGCGTAGACGACGCAGGCTGGCGGATATGAGCTTCCCCAGACTATCTTTTGTATATGCGTGAGGTATACATTCTTATCTCTTTACCAGACTATTTGTATGCACAGACATCTATTGAAAATAATGTGTCGGGATGAAATCTGTATAAGGATAAATGAAATGAAATATTTTTAAGGATTGACACTGAACAGGAATACAGCCTAAGTAAATAAAGGATTAAGTTGCAAGTAGAAGTTCAAAAAAATTTTACCCTAAATTTTTATAGGTTACGGGTCGTTACACTCAATGATTATTCCTTCGTCGGAACCAGAAGTAAAAATTTTGGTAGATAGGGATCCCATAAAAACTTCTTTTGAGGAGTGGGCTAGGCCAGGACATTTCTCAAGAACAACAGCTAAGGGACTCGATACTACCACTTGGATCTGGAGCCTACATGCCTATGCTCATGATTTCGATAGCCATACCAGTAATTTGGAGGAGATCTCCCCATTTCGGCCAACTCTCCATCATCTTTCTTTGGCTGAGCGGCATGTATTTCCACGATGCTCGTTTTTCCAATTATGAAGCATGGCTCAGCAATCCTACTTGCATTGGACATAGCGCCCAGGTTGTAACGACCCGAATTTCTACACAATTTGGTTGGGCTACAAGTCGATACTATGTCAAAACAATACTCAATCTATTTTTTTTAACAATTTAAACAAATATATTCACATTCCCCATACACATCCCATATGTATTACTGTACTTATAAAAATTTTGGACACAAAAGAATTTCTTAGAACTGGGTATACCTTCGATGCAAAAATATTGTCACGACCCTTAACTTACCAAAATACGTATAAATTTTTCGTATTTTCATGCGTCATTTATTGATCATCCTTCCTCGATCGTGAACAACCACACTCTCAACAGTTGAGCTGTGTGTCAATGTCTACATTATCCATCCATAACAATTTAATTTCAAAAGTAAACACTTTCATGAATACATCAGAGTTACTATTTACAAGTGTTTACATTGCTTTATATCCCAAATGTTTACATACAAAATGCTACTGTGCTATGTCTTGTTTAGATACAAAATAATTCAAGTCTGTATACCTTTAGCGATGGGATGCAGCGGATACTAAAAGGGAATGCCTCCAGTCGTTCTCAATCTATACTCAACACTCTGTAGAGAGGGGAAAATAAGGGGTTGAGCAAACCACACACTCAGTAAGGCAATCATGCGAACAGGTAGATACTGCACTATCTACGTGATCGTGATGCCATGCTCAAAAGCATTTAGTTCATTATTTTATCTCAAAACATGAGTGTATGATTGTGTTAATGGTATGTAAAGCAATTCATGCTATTAAAATATAGTGCACAAAATCCCATTCAAAGCATGACATTAACCATCATGCATATTTCATAAGTAAGGCATGACATTAATCATCATGCATATTTCACAAGGCATGACATTAAACATCATGCATCTGTGCACTTTAAAAACCATTAACATACTTTCATCTCAAAACACTTCAACTCTAGTCAGGATTCGGTCCCTCCCTCGGACTATCCTGACCCACAAAACATTTCAAAGATGGATTTATTCTCAAAGCATTAGACATGTGTGATAGGCAGTTCAATAAGGGAAATAACCTCTAGGTCTATGGCCATAACCTGTGATACCGACTACATGGATAAGGTGTGCGGGATATCACCACTATCTGCTTCCGCACGGGAGGTGGATCAAATCCAGCCCGTCGGTCTATAGCAGATCTCGTCCGAAGACGGTATATCACATCTCAACATGGTACAACGTATTCCATGCTACCTGTACGGTACAACATACTCCGTGGACCCACATCAACACATCATATCACGCCACATCTCAAAAATGCACGTGTGAGCCTATTTAATCGGTACGACCTCTTGTCTACCCGAAGCTCCTAACACGGCTAATCAATCATGTCAAAACAATGCACGAGCGAGCCTATTTAATCGGTATGACACCCAGTCTACCTGAAGCTCCAAGCTCGGCAACAAATAAGGTAGGCATCTAATGCGAGCTAAGCTCCAAGCACTATGCCAAAACCAGTATAAAAATCCATGTGAAAACCAATGCGAGCTAAGCTCCAGCACTCATGTGTATAAAACACGTCAAATCTCGTGCGAGTCATACTCTAGCACGCTTTCATTCTCACGAAAACCATGTAGGTGGCTTAAATCTTTGTAAAGTATGATTAATAAACCAAAACAACTCATTTCTTTTGCAAATCATTTCAAATGTCAGCCAACCTACAGATCATTTGCTAAAAAGCAATAAAACATGATTTTCCAAGCATTATGCTTTTGTTTTCATGCCCATTTCTCAAACACTCAACTTTTGCCCTTCAATCACCAAATTTCATTTCCTAGTTTCTCATGCATTCTAGAAAAGCATTTAAGCGCCTAAATTGCGCACAGATATCTCTAAGAGTCCACACAATTCCCTTACCTCGATTTACTTGTGGTGCGACTCTCTTCCTTTGCACTTCTCACGTTCTTATCTCGACTTGCTCCGGTGTATCCTAGGGAGCTGAAATTGTAACGACCCTTGACCCTTGAAAATTGGGGGATTTTTTTTTTGAACTTAATTTACCCACTTATTCCCTTATTCACTTAGGTTGTATTCCTGTTCAGTGTCAAATCACTTTTCCTTATTCTTTATCCTTAATTATATTAAAATTCCATAATTTGACATATATGGCCGATAGAAATTTCGACAGTATAACGGCTTATATATGAGCCTACCCACCTACAAATCAATTATTTTAACAATCCTAGATATCCACAACTACCAGGAATACTTTCCAAATCCACATTTACAACTCAATACATCCATTTCGATTCGATACCAATCATCTTAAAACCTAATCCTAAAAATAATATTCTTTACAATGTTTTCCTTACAAATTACATCCCAACAAAATAGTTCTAGTATATGTCTGTGAGTACAAATATGTCTGGTAAAGGAATGTAATTGTAAACCTTTCTGCGTGTACAAAAAGTAGCCTAGGGTAGCTCTTTCCCACCAGCCTACATCGTGTATGCGGCAAGTAACGCCTATAGATCACTGCAAATATTATGAAAGGTAGAGGGGTGAGCTTTCGGGAAAAAGCCCAAAAAGAAAATGCATTTAAAACGGTCTTAGTGATTCAAATATGTAGAAAGACATAATAATTCATATAATGACTACTCTCTGAAAACTATTATAAAGGACCCTCGAAATTAAAAAAATCGAAAACATCATGATTCAAAATGTAATTCTTTAAGTGCTTGAACTTAACGGATATCACATAACCTTTTTGTATATTCAGAATTCCAAAAACATGAATACATGTAAAATCACATATCATAAAGTCAGATTCTGAAAAACAGAGTTTAATTCAGATAGAGACTACATTGGCCCATATAATTATCATGCGGCAATAACAAAATCATCCTCCGTAGAGGGAATTCAGAACCTATGGCCATGGTAAGGCTATAGACCGGATCAAGGTCGTACAGCGTTCAGACACCCAAAGGTGAAATTCAGACTCCACAAGGCGAAGTTCAGACGCCACAAAGGCGAAGTTCAGACACCACACAGGCGAGGTTCGGACGCCACAAAGGCGAACGTGACATGCGTTAGCATACAACATAAATGGCCCTTAGTCTCAAAACATACTATAGTTTTCATATACAAAAATATCAAAATACAATCATCTTATTCAAAAGACAATTTTAAGGAACATGCTCTGGTTCAGAAGTCAAATTCAGAAATATGCAATTTTTCAGAATACAACTCAGAAGACACGTTCTTACTCAGAAAACAAAAGCAGAAAACATGCTCGAAAATCACAGTTCAAATCTTTGTAAACTTTCCTGAATCATGGTTCAGAAAGTAAACTATTACCGTTTTAAATTATACCCCCTTACCTCGATCTATCGAAATTTTCGAGTTCGAGTGGTGACGCCTCCGAGTACCTCCTTTAATTCCTTCTACGATTCACTTACACCGAAATTGTTTACTTAGCATCCTATTCATGCGAATTGCGTTATAATCGTAACCTATTCGTTACTACTCCCTGTGTACCTATAATTGTACATACCTAGGCCAACACGTATGTACATATATTTTTATTACTAAATAAATTTTGTATGTACATATACTAACATACACATTCATCGTATACACCTATATGTATATACGCCTAAGTATATACACATATATATTTTATCATTTGTTTTCCTTATTCATCATCACATATATATATATATATATATTTGTCTATTTCTCATCTCTCCCATTTTTATTTCATATCTACTTTACTTTACACTAACATGCTATATACATACAACACATATATATACATGTACATTATATATACATATATACATATATACATATATACATTTTACCTTTTCTTTTCCAGTTTCTTATGATAAAATCATTTCTTCAACACCATTCATATATATACTCATCATAGATCAAACTTAAGTTGAAAATGAGCCTTATTCTCGAAAGCTCTTAGAACCGAAACTTCTTGCTCTGTTTCCACCGAAAATTCTGCTTCTATTCAATACCTATACTTTTAACATGTCACTTATATATGTGTATTTGTTAATTCCACAACCAAAATGGCCTTACCCTTTTTTTCTTTTCCAAAGAGGCTTAATGCTTGCTGTCCTGTGCTTCAGCTACCGTGACTGCCTCTTTTAGCCTTTAAATCAAGCAAAATGTTCTGCCTCGGGTCTTCACCACACTTCTTCCACACTTAAAACTTCAGACAGCGGAGAGTGGCTTGGGCCAGAACCTTCACATTTGTCTCTTACCCCTTGACACTACTGTACCCTCAATGGAGAAAATGACAAAGCTTTGAAACAGCTCTCTACTTCCTTCTTCCTCACCTCTCGTCTCTTAGCCTTATTTCCTGTTTTCGTTTCTTGAATCAGAGGATTAGTCCTCTGTTTTAGCCAAGAAGATCTCCTATCCCTCACTTCTTCTCCCTTTGAACCGCCCTATTCCACCGAGAACTGCACCCTAAAATTATTGAGCTCGACAGCTTAAGCTTTTTTTTTTCTTTCAATCGTGTCTTTTGCTTCAGTTTTCCTCAATCCTTGCTTCAATTTTTTTCAGCCTCGGTCTTCTTCTTCCTCTCCCCTACCTCTCGATTTCACTTCTAGCTTCAGCTCCCTCGGTCTTCTTCTTCCTCTCCTTCCTACCTCTTTTCTTTTCTTTCTCTTCTCTCTCCCGACCAGCTCTCCTCATTTTTCCTTTCTTTTCTTTTCTTCTCTTCTTTTCCCTCCCAGCTAATGGCTCTGCACTTCGAATTGCAGAGTTGCGGAATTGGCTTTCTTTGAAAGCCAATTCCGTACAATGACATATATATATATTATATTAATATATATATATATATATATATATATACATACATACATTATATTAATATATTTATATATTATTATTTGTTGTTTAGTGTTAGTATTATTTTTTTGTTTTATTGTTTTATGTTTATTTGCATTTCATTTTTCATTTTATTTCATTTCATCATTTTATTTTATTTTATTTGTCTCATGCTTTATTTTTATTTATTAATACTTATACATTACATAATATATATTTGTTATATATATTATTTTCTATCTATTTAAATTTGTCTAGTGTATATATATATATACACATATATATATACATTTTCTTTTTATAAAATTATTCAATGACACAATATTCATGTCTTCCATGAAACTTTCATTATTTCGGGAATGAAATATTCTTGGGATTTCATCATTCCTCATAAATCCCCGATATAAGTTTTTTTACATCACAATTATTTTCAATCCCTTCATGCTTGCATTCGCTTCATCACTTCTTGTATTTCGGGCTCTCTGTCGTTCACGGGCATCTCGGCTCCCATACTCCTCGAGCCTTACAACGAATATTCATGTTTCCATTAAAACATATTATTTTTATTTCTATATAGTCTAATTAAATGTAGAAAAATTGTGGTGTTTACATTCTCCCCACCTTAAGAGAATTTGGTCCTCCAAATTCATTCGGGTCCATCAGAATAGATATGGGTACTTCTCCTTCATGAGGCTTTCTAGCTCCCATATGGCTTCTTCAATCGAATGGTGTTGCCATAGAACATTTACCAAAGGGATAGTCTTCGATCGAAGTACCTTTTCTTTTCTGTCCAAAATTCGGATAGGTTGCTCAATTTAGCTCATATCCTCTTGAATGCTCAAGGGCTCATACTCAATGATGCGTGAGGGATCCGGGTTATACTTCCTTAACATCGAGACATAGAAGACATTATGTACCCTAGAAAGCTGCGGTGGTAAGGTAAGTCTATAGGCTATGTCTCCCACTCTCTCTAGGATCTCAAAAGGACCAATGAAGTGAGGACTCAATTTCCCCTTCTTCCCAAACCGCATGATACCCTTGCTCGGAGACACCTTCAAAAACATGGAGTCCCCAATCTAAAACTCAAGTGGCTGCCTATGCTTATCCGCATAACTTTTCTGACTGCTTTGTGAGGTCTCAACTCTATCACAGATTATCCGAACACCTTCTGCTGCCTGTTTCACCAACTCGGGAGCCAAGATCCTTCTATCACCCACTTCTTCCCAAGCCACTAGAGACCTACATCTTTTACCATACAAGGCCTCATAAGGTGCCATCCCGATGCTAGCATGATAGCTGTTATTGTAAGCCAACTCTGTGAGAGGTAGATGATCATCCCATGAGCCCTTAAACTCCAAAACGCACGCCCTCAGCATATCCTCTAAGGTCTGAATGGTCCTCTCGGACTGACCATCGGTCTGAGGATGATAGGCTGTGCTCAAATTAACCTGGGATCCCATGACTCCTTGAAAATGAGCCCAAAATCTAGAAGTGAATCGAGAATCTCTATCTAATGTAATGCTCACAGGAGCCCCATGCAACCGAGCTATCTCTCTCACATACAACTCTGCTAAAACACTCAAGGAGTCTGTACTTTTGATGGCTAGGAAGTGGGCACTCTTAGTTAATCTATCTACGATCACCTAGATTGCATCATGCCCCTTTCGGGTCCTTGGTAAACCCATGATGAAATCTATAGTAATGTGCTCCCATTTCCAAGTAGGCACCGGAAGAGACTTAAGTAATCCCGTTGGTCTTTGTTGTTCGATCTTAATCTGTTGACAAATCAGACACTTGGCCACAAACTCAGCTACATCTCTTTTCATACCGACCCACCAATACACCTTTCGTAAATCGTGGTACATCTTAGTGTTTCCTGGGTGCATGGTGTATCGAGAACATTGGGACTCTCTTAAGATCCTTTGTCGTAGGGCATCATCGTTTGGGACACATATACGGGCCCTAAATGTCATCAACCCGTCCTGATCAACCACAAAGTCTGATTGTACGTCCTGTCTTGTCTGACTGACCATGTCTAATAAGTTCTGATCACCCCTTTATCCAGTTCTAATCTGATCCAGTATACTAGGTTCAATCTGTAAACTAGTTGTGAACCCAACATCTGTTGTTTCCACACTAACACTGAGTTTGGCAAACTGCTCTAACAACTCCCATTCTCTGACCATCATAAAAGAAATCAAATCCTTCCTGCTTAAAGCATCTGCCACTACGTTTGCTTTGTCCAGGTGATACAAAATCTCGCAATCATAATCCTTAAGGAGCTCAATCCACCGTCTCTGTCTCATATTTAGCTCCTTCTGATCAAATATATACTTCAAGCTCTTGAGGTCAGTAAAAATCTGAAACCTTTATCTATACAGATAGTGCAGCCATATCTTCAAAGCAAAAACAACCGCTGCTAACTCCAAGTCATGGGTGGGGTAATTCCTTTCATGGTTCTTAAGTTGGCGAGAACCATATGGAACCACTCTCCCATGCTGCATAAGTACACACCCAAGCCCTGGTATGATACATCACTGTACACTGCATAGCCTCCAAACCCATTAGGAATGGTTAAGACTGGGGCGGTAGTCAACCTCTTCTTGAGTTCTTTAGAACTCTACTCACACTGATTAGTCCACTTGAATGGAACATCCTTGTGTATCAGCTTAGTTAGTGGAGCTGCAATCTTGGAGAAACCTTCTATAAACCTCCTGTAGTATCAAGCTAGTCCCAGAAAACTCTAGATTTCTGTAACAGTTTTTGGCCTCTCCCAGTTAAGTACTGCCTCAACCTTAGATGGATCCACTGACACCCCGTCCTTAGAAATAATATGGCCCAAAAATGCTATTTGCTCCAACCAAAACTCACACTTATCCAACTTCCCATACAACTGCTTCTCTTTGAGCTCGACAGCTTAAGCTTTTTTTTTCTTTCAATCGTGTCTTTTGCTTCAGTTTTCCTCAATCCTTGCTTCAATTTTTTTCAGCCTCGGTCTTCTTCTTCCTCTCCCCTACCTCTCGATTTCACTTCTAGCTTCAGCTCCCTCGGTCTTCTTCTTCCTCTCCTTCCTACCTCTTTTCTTTTCTTTCTCTTCTCTCTCCCGACCAACTCTCCTCTTTTTTCCTTTCTTTTCTTTTCTTCTCTTCTTTTCCCGCCCATCTAATGGCTCTGCACTTCGAATTGCAGAGTTGCGGAATTGGCTTTCTTTGAAAGCCAATTCCGTACAATGACATATATATATATTATATTAATATATATATATATATATATACATACATACATTATATTAATATATTTATATATTATTATTTGTTGTTTAGTGTTAGTATTATTTTTTTGTTTTATTGTTTTATGTTTATTTGCATTTCATTTTTCATTTTATTTCATTTCATCATTTTATTTTATTTTATTTGTCTCATGCTTTATTTTTATTTATTAATACTTATACATTACATAATATATATTTGTTATATATATTATTTTCTATCTATTTAAATTTGTCTAGTGTATATATATATATATACACATATATATATACATTTTCTTTTTATAAAATTATTCAATGACACAATATTCATGTCTTCCATGAAACTTTCATTATTTCGGGAATGAAATATTCTTGGGATTTCATCATTCCTCATAAATCCCCGATATAAGTTTTTTTACATCACAATTATTTTCAATCC
Organism: Firmiana major; assembly: GCA_033439115.1. Classification (NCBI taxonomy): domain Eukaryota; kingdom Viridiplantae; phylum Streptophyta; class Magnoliopsida; order Malvales; family Malvaceae; genus Firmiana; species Firmiana major. The sequence continues at coordinate 57,667,418 of CM065900.1, forward strand.
CTTCATGCTTGCATTCGCTTCATCACTTCTTGTATTTCGGGCTCTCTGTCGTTCACGGGCATCTCGGCTCCCATACTCCTCGAGCCTTACAACGAATATTCATGTTTCCATTAAAACATATTATTTTTATTTCTATATAGTCTAATTAAATGTAGAAAAATTGTGGTGTTTACATTCTCCCCACCTTAAGAGAATTTGGTCCTCCAAATTCATTCGGGTCCATCAGAATAGATATGGGTACTTCTCCTTCATGAGGCTTTCTAGCTCCCATATGGCTTCTTCAATCGAATGGTGTTGCCATAGAACATTTACCAAAGGGATAGTCTTCGATCGAAGTACCTTTTCTTTTCTGTCCAAAATTCGGATAGGTTGCTCAATTTAGCTCATATCCTCTTGAATGCTCAAGGGCTCATACTCAATGATGCGTGAGGGATCCGGGTTATACTTCCTTAACATCGAGACATAGAAGACATTATGTACCCTAGAAAGCTGCGGTGGTAAGGTAAGTCTATAGGCTATGTCTCCCACTCTCTCTAGGATCTCAAAAGGACCAATGAAGTGAGGACTCAATTTCCCCTTCTTCCCAAACCGCATGATACCCTTGCTCGGAGACACCTTCAAAAACATGGAGTCCCCAATCTAAAACTCAAGTGGCTGCCTATGCTTATCCGCATAACTTTTCTGACTGCTTTGTGCGGTCTCAACTCTATCACAGATTATCCGAACACCTTCTGCTGCCTATTTCACCAACTCGGGAGCCAAGATCCTTCTGTCACCCACTTCTTCCCAAGCCACTAGAGACCTACATCTTTTACCATACAAGGCCTCATAAGGTGCCATCCCGATGCTAGCATGATAGCTGTTATTGTAAGCCAACTCTATGAGAGGCAGATGATCATCCCATGAGCCCTTAAACTCCAAAACGCACGCCCTCAGCATATCCTCTAAGGTCTGAATGGTCCTCTCGGACTGACCATCGGTCTGAGGATGATAGGCTGTGCTCAAATTAAGCTGAGATCCCATGACTCCTTGAAAATGAGCCCAAAATCTAGAAGTGAATCGAGAATCTCTATCTAATGTAATGCTCACAGGAGCCCCATGCAACCGAGCTATCTCTCTCACATACAACTCTGCTAAAACACTTAAGGAGTCTGTACTTTTGATGGCTAGGAAGTGGGCACTCTTAGTTAATCTATCTACGATCACCCAGATTGCATCATGCCCCTTTCGGGTCCTTGGTAAACCCATGATGAAATCTATAGTAATGTGCTCCCATTTCCAAGTAGGCACCGGAAGAGACTTAAGTAATCCCGCTGGCCTTTGTTGTTCGATCTTAATCTGTTGACAAATCAGACACTTGGCCACAAACTCAGCTACATCTCTTTTCATACCGACCCACCAATACACCTTTCGTAAATCGTGGTACATCTTAGTGTTTCCTGGGTGCATGGTGTATCGAGAACATTGGGACTCTCTTAAGATCCTTTGTCATAGGGCATCATCGTTTGGGACACATATACGGGCCCTAAATGTCATCAACCCGTCCTGATCGACCACAAAGTCTGATTGTACGTCCTGTCTTGTCTGACTGACCATGTCTAATAAGTTCTGATCACCCCTTTATCCAGTCCTAATCTGATCCAGTATACTAGGTTCAATCTGTAAACTAGTTGTGAACCCAACATCTGTTGTTTCCACACTAACACTGAGTTTGGCAAACTGCTCTAACAACTCCCATTCTCTGACCATCATAAAAGAAATCCAATCCTTCCTGCTTAAAGCATCTGCCACTACGTTTGCTTTGTCCAGGTGATACAAAATCTCGCAATCAGAATCCTTAAGGAGCTCAATCCACCGTCTCTGTCTCATATTTAGCTCCTTCTGATCAAATATATACTTCAAGCTCTTGTGGTCAGTAAAAATCTGAAACCTTTATCCATACAGATAGTGCAGCCATATCTTCAAAGCAAAAACAACCGCTGCTAACTCCAAGTCATGGGTGGGGTAATTCCTTTCATGGTTCTTAAGTTGGCGAGAACCATATGGAACCACTCTCCCATGCTGCATAAGTACACACCCAAGCCCTGGTATGATACATCACTGTACACTGCATAGCCTCCGAACCCATTAGGAATGGTTAAGACTGGGGCGGTAGTCAACCTCTTCTTGAGTTCTTCAAAACTCTACTCACACTGATTAGTCCACTTGAATGGAACATCCTTGTGTATCAGCTTAGTTAGTGGAGCTGCAATCTTGGAGAAACCTTCTATAAACCTCCTGTAGTATCAAGCTAGTCCCAGAAAACTCTAGATTTCTGTAACAGTTTTTGGCCTCTCCCAGTTAAGTACTGCCTCAACCTTAGATGGATCCACTGTCACCCCGTCCTTAGAAATAATATGGCCCAAAAATGCTATTTGCTCCAACCAAAACTCACACTTATCCAACTTCCCATACAACTGCTTCTCTTTGAGATTTTGGAGCACTACTCTCAAATGCTGCTCATGCTCCTCTCGGGACTTTAAGTAGATCAGAATATCGTCAATGAAAACTATAACGAACCGATCTAGATACTCTTGGAACACCTCATTCATCAGGCTCATGAATGCAGGTGGGGCATTAGTTAGACCAAAGGGCATCACGAGGAACTCATAATGGCCATATCTCGTTCTGAAGGCCATCTTCGGAACATCCTCCTTCCTATTCCTCAATTGGTGTAGCCCGATCTTAGGTCAATCTTCGAGAACACCGTAGCTCCTCTTAGCTGGTCAAATAGATCATCTATTCTGGGCAAGGGATACTTGTTCTTAATTGTAGCCTTATTTAGCAGCCTGTAGTCTATACATAACCTGAGACTACCATCCTTCTTCCATACAAATAATACCGGAGCTCCCCACGAGGATTCACTTGGCCTAATGAACCCTTTGTCTAGCAAGTCTTGCAACTACTTTTTCAGTTCCACAAGTTCAACAAGGGCCATCCGATAAGGAGACTTCGAGATTGGCTGAGTCTCTTGTGTCAAATCTATCGTGAATTCTAACTCTCTCTCCGGTGGTAGTCCCTGTAGTTCCTCAAGAAATACATACGGGAACTTGCATACCACATTCTCGACTAGTATCGAGGATGAATGCAACATAACCTTCACATTAACACGTTCATAAAAAATTTCATCAAAGTCAAAGTCATAAAATTTATTCCTTAACTGCAAAGCATACATCAAACTTACTAGGTAAGGAGAAGGTTACAGTCTTAGAGTAGCAGTCTAAACTTACATGGTTGGTGGCTAGCCAATCCATACCCAAAATTACATCAAAGCCATACATACTCAACATGATTAGATCTGCTAACATGATTCTATCTCCTACCTTGATTTCACAACTTCTACACACCATATCAGTCTTTTGTGATTTATACATAGGTGTACTAAGTGTAACGTAAAATCTAGAGATTCAGGCTTAGTATGCAACTTACGTGCGAAATAGGGTGATATGAATGAGTGTGTGGAACCTGAATCAAACAATACATGTGCCTCATGATTGCAAATTAGAAGCTTACCCTGAATGGTCTCATTAGAGGCATCAACAGTCTCTCTGTCCAAAGCAAAGACCCTCCCATGAGTAACAGGCTTCTTGCCCTTCTCTACTGCGGTAGCCCATCTCTGTAGGTTTTGTCTCTGGAGAGCTTGTCTCTCCGGTTGTCTTGGTGGCTTTGGGGCTGTGGAACCTTATTCAGTGGGTAATCTTTAATCAGGTGTCCCTTCTGTCCACACCTAAAGCAGCTCCCTGAGGACCAGTGACACACACCTCTATGGAAATTACCACAACTAGTACACAATCTCTCGTACTGCTGGAAGCCTCTAGTAATCAGTGGGGTAGCTACAAGAGCCGTTGACCTATCAATCCTAGCCCGAGACTCATCTATCCTCCGTCTTTTGGGCTGGCCCTTCCGAAAATCCTGTCTCACAAACTCCGTCCGCTTACTCTTATCCCTGTTCTTTCCCTTAAGGCCATACTTCGTCTGTGTAACATTTAGGCCCCTCTCAATCATCTGTGCTCTACCCAGGGCATCCTGGAATTCAGTAATCCATAACCCCAAAAGACGATCTCGGATAGCTGGCCTTAACCCTGCTAAGAACCTCTCCGTACGACGCTCTTTATTCTGGAACGTCTCCAGGTCATACCTCATCAGCATCGTAAACTTACTCTCGTACTCATCCACGGTCATACTGCCCTGTGCCAAATTTAAAAAGTCAGTCCTCAACTTCTACTGGGCAGCTCATGGAACATATTGATTCCTAAAGGCTGTGGAGAATGCATCCTAACTAATCACCGGATGCTGAGCAATCAGAAGGACCTTGGTGGATCCCCACCAATACTCTGCTTAGCCCTTCAGCATGTATGTGGCCATTGAAACCTTCTCAACATCAGAACACCTCAGAAAATCGAAGATCTTCCCAAGGTTTACCAGCCACTCTTCAGCCTCTACTGGATCCTTAATCCCCTTAAATACTGGAGGCTTCATCGTCAGGAAATCCCTCATCCTACCAATATCCCTCTCCTAACTCCAGGCCTGTACAGAAGGCTGAGGCGCCATAGGTACTGGAGGAACTGGTGGATGAGGAGGTGGTGCTTATGGAGGAGTCGGCACCGAAGTAGGAATTGGTGTTGTGCCAACTGAATCAGAAACATTTGCCCCTAAGAGTTAGGCAACCATGGCAGCTATCGATTCCAAGCCTCGCTTGAGGCACTGCTCCAAACGCTGTTCGAACTGAGCCATATAAGTATTGGGACTCTCTGGCTGCGGTGGAAGAGGTGGAGGTGGCTGAGCCAGCCTCCGAGGACGTCCGCGTCTTCCACTCATCATGCAAGTGATCTAATACTTGCGCGTAATTCCAAAGATCAAACCGTAAAGTCATTAGGTATACGTTTCCTACAACCAGACAAGCAAGGACATTCGGGATGTAATTTTTATTCTTAATTTCAACATTGACAGTACTAGACAACCTTCACTATGATACCACCTTAAACTATAACGACCCTTGACCCTTGAAAATTGGGAGATTTTTTTTTAAACTTAATTTACCCACTTATTCCCTTATTCACTTAGGTTGTATTCTTGTTCAATGTCAAATCACTTTTTCTAATTCTTTATTCGTAATTATATTTAAATTCCATAATTTGACATATATGGCCAATAGAAATTTCGGCAGCATAACGGCTTATATATGAGCCTACCCACCTGCAAATCAATTGTTTTAACAATCCTAGATATCCACAACTACCATGCATACTTTTCGAATCCACATTTACAACTCAATACATCCATTTCGATTCGATACCAATCATCTTAAAACCTAATCCCAAAAATAATATTCTTTACATTGTTTTCCTTACAAATTACATCACAACAAAATAATTCCAGTATATGTCAGTGCGTACAAATATGTCTGGTAAAGGAATGTAATTGTATACCTCTCTGCATGTACAAAAAGTAGTCTAGGGTAGCTCTTTCCCACCAGCCTAAGTCGTGTACGCGGCAGGTAACTGTCACGACCCAAACTACCCAAAATCAGAGTTAATTGTTCACGTTTTGTTATTTACTTAACTTAAATTCTTACCTGTCCTCGAATCGTGACCACACTCCACTAATAATTGGGCTGTGCGTCAATGCCAGTCCCACCATACATCTACCCTAGTACTTAATTCTTCTCCAGTCATTTATAATTGTTTACAATATTTATACATCCCTTAAAGTTACTTACAAACATGTTACTGTGCTATGCTTACTTAGATACAATACATACAAGTGTATATACCTTAAATGATGGGCAGCAGCGGACATCCGGAATGCAGTACTGAGTCGCCTCAACATCTACTGGAGATTATCTGGGGGAGAAAATGAAAAGGGTGAGCACATCAAGCTCAGTAAGGCAATCCTGCGAACAAGTAGGTAACCATACTACCTACATGAACGTAGTGCCATGCATAAACCACCCTTTCTCCACACATTTTAAAACAGATGATATGAGTTATGATGTTATGTAAAACACATTTGCACGGAAAATTCAACATGCAATTTATATTCAAAATCATATCTTTCTCGTTTAAAATTTCACAGTAAAGTCAGGACTCGACCCCTCCTTCGGGTGATCCTGACTCACACAAAATCATGAAAATTCGTTTACATCACATATGGGTTTTAAAAGCATGGAAATAACCATCATGCACATTTAATTTAAAACCCGGTTTGATCTCATCAAAATCATCGACATGCGAGACTAGGCAATATCTGTATATCGGCAATAACCAGGACTATGGCCATGTGTGTCCTCGTGAGTCCCTCTAGCTACACGGATCCTAGTGTGCGAGGTCTCACCCTGATCGGGAACCGCCCGGGAGGTGGGTCAATCCAACCCGTCAGTCTTATCCGATCCCACGCATCCGAAGATGCCGTATCCGAAGATACCCCGTATCACAAAGATACCGTATCCGAAGATACCCCGTATCACAAAGATACCATATGGTACATCGTACTCCATGCTACTTGCACGGTACATCGTACTCCATGGACCCCCAGCCTTATCCCTCGTTTGGGCTCATCAGCTGGACCTCCAACCCTTATCCCTCGTTCGGGCTCATCAGGTGGATCTCCAACCCTTATCCCTCGTTCGGGCTCATCAGGTTGTTTCTCTAACCCTTATCCCTCGTTCGGGCTCATCAGGTTGTTTCTCTAACCCTTATCCCTCGTTCAGGCTCATCAGGTTGTTTTAACATGCCATGTCTCAAAACGCACGTGCGGGCCTATTTAATCGGTGAGACACAGTATACCTGATGCTCCAAGCACGGCTTATCGCATGTTCTCATAAAATCGGTGCGAGCAATGCTCAGCACTCTCATCAAATCAAGTAAAACTAGTGTGATCTAGGCTCTAGCACTCTATATATGAATCACATGAAAATCTTATAAAATCTGGTGCGAGTTAAACTCCAGCACCCTGTCTCAAAAAGCATGTGAAATCTGGTGCGAGTTATACTCTAGCACCTATGCATGTAAAACTCTAGTGCGAGCTCTCGCTCCAGCACTAATGCATGCATCACACAAATCAAACATCGTGCGAGCTGAGCTCTAGCACGTCACATGTAAATAAAAACACGTAGGCGGCTCTGTTTCCTCAAAAAAGTTTTCAAAACAACTATATTGTTGAAAGTATGCAATACTGTGCATTTTCTTTCAAGGTTAGCCAGCCTACTCATGCATGCGTCAAAACACCTCCAGAATGAGCAGGAACCTCTTGTTCTTGCTCCTCCCAATTTTTCCTAAATTTGTAAATTTTACCCTTAACAAGGGTATTTTGGTAATTTGCCCATTCGAGGCAGTAAAATTATTATTTGACCTCTAGACCCTTCAGATAATTTTTAAAGACTGCAATGAACTTAAAATTGTGTAAAGTTTACCTCTAGCAGTCCGTAGAATTCCCTTACCTTATTTTTCTGTAGAGTCTGACCTTTCCTTTTCCCCTGTTGTCTCATCGCGCAGTCCGATTTGCTCCCAATCAAATGTCCGGAACTGCGTATCAATATTCCTCAGGTCAGATATTATACAATTTAATTGTATTTCCTATTTTCTGGGCTTAATTTAAATCATTGGGCCCGTTTACCCCTATTGGGCCCGATTGCACCTTAATGGGCCTTAAGCCTGTTTTCCACTTAATTTTCACATTATCGAGGCCTATTGGGCTCATTGGGCCCACCAACAATTTATTGGGTCTCGTTCTAACTCTCGAATAGCTAAATTTATTATTTACGACAATTTATCTAAATTTCCATAATTTAATTCAATTTATGCGGAATTTAAATTCATATCACGCATAACGATGTAAATTATCGTAAATAAGGGTCACTTACTCGAGATTCCATGCTAGTACGCAAATCGAGGCTATCTCGAGCTCTCGTTGGATGCCAATTGTCGAGCTACATAATTTCACAATTTTTTGGATAAGTTTTCAGTCCAAAATTAATTAAATTAAATATTTCGACATTTAAATCGGGTCAATTTCAACCACTATTGACTTACCCGAAGCTCGATTGCATCATTGGAATTTTCCCCAATTTTTTCTCTTTTTCTTTTTCCCTTTTTTCTCCTTTTTTCCTCTCTTTTTGGCTGAACCGGTTCAGTCCGGTTCGGACCGGTTCAGACCACCAGTTCACCTCGGTTCACTCCGGTTCGGCCGGTTCACCACCTTGCCGGCCAGTTCTCCGCTGGCTTCCACCGCCAGCACCTCCGCAAGGTCGTCCGCAGCACGAATCTACCTTCGGTTTCGGTCGAGGTCACCGAAACGCCGTCGGTTCGGCTCTTCTCCCTCGGCCGTCGGAAACCCATTTCTTCCCTTCGTCGTCGCCGGTGATTCCCGCCGTTTCGTCGGCTGATACCGGTCTCAAAAGAACCGTCGTCGCCTGGGCTTTTAGAATCTGGCCTCGGTTCCGCCCGAATCACCGCCGTTCGCCGCCGGTGACTCTTTCTTTCCCGCGGCCTTCTCCTCCGTTTTTCGACGTCCGCCGGCGTCCTTGGCCCGCGTCACCGGTGGCAGAAGGATCGCCGGCCTCTCCTCTTCCATTTTCGACCCTCCGCCTGGCCGTTGGTCGCCGGACGGCTCGCCGGTCTCTTCCTCGGGTTGGCTTCTGTTTCCGTTTTCTCTGCTTCTCTTTCTCTCTCCCCGACCAATTTTCTCTCTTTTTTTTAACTTAATAATGAATTTTTATTTATTTTTATTTATTTATTTATATTATATTTTAATCATTAAAATACATAAAAAATACCCAAATATCTCTTAAAATATCCTTAAAATTATTATTTAATTCTAAATTCTTTTATTTAATTTTTATTAATTTATTTATTATATTTTAACCTCTTTTCGGGTATAATTTCTCCGTATTTTTGGGATATTGTCCCAAATGACTTTTCGATATATTTTTTGATTATTTTTGGGATTATTTTTCCGAACTAAAAATTTCGATTAATCCCGATTAATTCCAATAAATTAATATCTTGATCAATTTAACCCAAAATAAATTTATTTCATCCTTATTGACCAAAATTTCTCAAATCCGTATTTTTAATTAAATTTTCTTATCGAAATTATACCGACCTTCGATCTTTTGACCATTTTGTCCTTACACGTGTTCGGGATTAATTTAACCCGACTTCCCTTCACGAATACTCATTCATTTCATATTTTAAATAAATTCGGGTCTTACAGTAACGCCTATAGATCACTGCAAATAATCTGAAAGGTAGAGGGGTGAGCTTTCGGGAAAAAACCCAGTAAAAAAATGCATTTAAAACGGCCTTAGTGATTCAAATATGTAGAAAGACATAATAATTTATATAATGACTACTCTCTGAAAACTATTATAAAGGACCCTTGAAATTAAGAAAATTGAAAACATCGTGATTCAAAACGTAATTCATTAAGTGCTTGAACTTAACAGATATCACATAACCTTTTTGTATATTCAGAATTCCAAAAGCATGAATACATGTAAAATCACATATCATAAAGTCAGATTCTGAAAAACAGAGTTTAATTCAGATAGAGACTACATTGGCCCATATAATTATCATGTGGCAATAACAAAATCATCCTCCGTAGAGGGAATTCGAAACCTATGGCCATGGTAAGGCTGTAGACGGGATCAAGGTCGTATAGCGTTCAGACACCCGAAGGTGGAATTCAGACGCCACAAAGGCGAAGTTCAGACGCCACACAGGCAAAGTTCAGACGCCACACAGGCGAACGTGACATGCGTTAGCATCCAACATAAATGGCCCTTAGTCTCAAAACATACTATAGTTTTCATATACAAAAAATATCGAAATACAATCATCTTATTCAAAAGACAATTTCAGGGAACATGCTCTGGTTCAGAAGTCAAATTCAAAAATATGCAATTATTCAGAATACAACTCAGAAAACACGTTCTTACTCAGAAAACAAAAGCAGAAAACATGCTCAAAAATCAAAGTTCAAATCTTTGTAAACTTTCCTTAATCATGGTTCAGAAAGTAAACTATTACCATTTTAAATTATACCCCCTTACCTCGATCTATCGAAATTTTCGAGTTCGAGTGGTGACACCTCCTAGTACCTCCTTTAATTCCTTCTACGATTCACCTACACCGAAATTGTTTACTTAGCATCCTGTTCATGTGAATTGCGTTATAATCGTAACCTATTCATTACTACTCCCTGTGTATGTATAATTGTACATACCTAGGCCAACACGTATGTACATATAGTTTTATTACTATATTTTTTTGTATGTACATATACTAACATACACATTCATCGTATACACCTATATGTATATACGCCTAACTATATACACATATATATTTACCATTTGTTTTCCTTATTCATCATCACATATATATATATATATATATATATTTTGTCTATTTCTCATCTCTCCCATTTTTATTTCATATCTACTTTACTTTACACTAACATGCTATATACATACAACACATATATATACATGTACATTAAATATACATATATACATATATACATTTTACCTTTTCTTTTCCAGTTTCCTATGATAAAATCATTTCTTCAACACCATTCATATATATACTCATCATAGATCAAACTTAAGTTGAAAATGAGCCTTATTCTCGAAAGCTCTTAGAACCGAAACTTCTTGCTCTGTTTCCACCGAAAATTCTGCTGCTAGTCAATACTTATACTTTTAACATGTCACTTATATATGTGTATTTGTTAATTCCACAACCAAAATGGCCTTACCCTTTCTTTTCCAAAGAGGCCGAATGCTTGCTGTCCTGTTCTTCAACTATCGTGACTGCCTCTTTCAGCCTTTAAATCAAGTAAAATGCTCTGCTTCGGGTCTTCACCGCACTTCTTCCACACTTAAAACTTCAGAAAACGGAGAGTGGCTTGGGCCAGAACCTTCACATTTGTCTCTTGCCCCTTGACACTACTGTACCATTAATGGAGAAAACGACAAAGCTTTGAAACAACTCTCTACTTCCTTCTTCCTCACCTCTCATTTCTCAGCCTCATTTCTTATTTTCGTTTCTTGAATCAGAGGATTAGTCCTCTGTTTTAGCCAAGAAGATCTCCTATCCCTCACTTCTTCTCCCTTTGAAACACCATATTCCACCGAGAACTGCACCCTAAAATGACCGAGCCCGATAGCTTAAGCTTTTTTTTCTTTCAATCGTGTCTTTTGCCTCAGTTTTCCTCGGTCATTGCTTCAATTTTTTTCCAGCCTCGGTCTTCTTCTTCCTCTCCCCTACCTCTCGATTTCACTTCCAGCTTCAGCTTTCTCGATCTTTTTCTTCTTCTTCATCCTTCCTCTTTTCTTTTCTTTCTCTTCTCTCTCCCGGTCAGCCCTCATCTTCTTTCCTTTCTTTTCTTTTCTTCTCTTCTTTTCCTGCCCAGCTAATGGCTCTGCACTTCGAATTGCAGAGTTGAGGAATTGGCTTTCTTTGAGAGCCAATTCCGTACAATGACATATATATATTGTGAGACCCCGTATGTGTATAATGGTATATATGTACATAGAAATGTAAATGAAGTTGTATTATGAAGTCATAAGTTTGATGATACAATTGTAATGTGGAGTATATGTGATGTAAGTTCATAAATTAAATGTACACACTTGTGATAAGAGTTGTGATTGTACATGCAAGTTATATATGTACACTAATGGCTCTGCACTTCGACTTAAACATGTGGAGAATGTGAGTAGAATAGATTATGAGTAGTGTGGTAAATGGAATGAAGTGTTGCATGAGTATGCACTCCCATTTGGTTAATATTAAGTATCTTTGGTTAAATAAAGATTTCCACACAAATTTCAATAGGAATAAGGTATGTATGGATGTCATTATCAAGCCTCAAAGATGAATGAATGAGAAAATGATCATGGTAGCAAATTAAGGATGTTTGAGTATGAGTTGCTGCAGAAGAACTGCAAAAAATCTGAAAACTATGAAGGGCAGATCGATCTCATGGGATGAGAGATCGATCTGGAAGAGCCAGAATGCTCTTATTTGGGCAATGGAATAGAGCAGATCGATCTCCAATGGATCCAGATCGATCTCCTAAGCATTCTGTATTGAAAAGATCGATCCTCAAGCACCCAGATCGATCTCCTTAGCTCTCTGTTTGGGAGCAGATCGATCTCATGCTTCGATAGATCGATCTTATGCTTAAAATGCCGTGAAAAAGAGGGATTTAAGGGGACCAGATTGATCTCCTCTTGGACCAGATCGATCTCCTCAAGCTATTTCTATATAAGGAGTGTTAAAATTTTGAAAATTTCGAGAAAAACACTAACCTTTCACTTTCAACCCAAAAACCTAACTTTCTCTCTCTAAAATCAGCCATTTTCAGTAATATTTGAAGAGAGACCATTAGAGGCAAAGTTGTTCCTATCAAAGAGGAGAACAACATAGTTGGAAGGCATTTTCCCATTGTTGGTATTGAAGGAGCTAAGGGCATTGTCATTTGGAGTAAGAAGAGAAATCAAATTGGGTAAGATTCTAACACTCCAACTATGGTACATTGTCTATATAATTGATTTTGGAGTTGTTTGGCATGAGTATGGATGGTTAGAAACTATCAAAAATGCATTGGAATGATTATGACCTAGAAATGGTCTAGAGTGAGAAAGTGGAATGTATGGAGATTAATGATGAATGAGATATGTAGAAGTTATTAATAGTGTTGTGGTATGATTTTAAGATGTGGTTAGTGGATAAATTGTGAAATTTACCTAAAAGAGATAAAATGTGGATTAAGGCATTTGTAAAATGCATAAGTGAATAATATTGACTAGTGAGGTCAATTATGGGTTAAAAACATTAACTCAATTGATTGAATGAATGAATCGCAGCTTCCGAGGATACGTCGAGGCGAGTTGAGCCAAGAGCGTGAGAAGCTAAAAGGAAAGGAGTCACACCAAGTAAATCGAGGTAAGGGAATTGTGTGGACTCTTAGAGATATCTGTGCGCAATTTGGGCGCTTAAATGTTTTGCTAGAATGCATGAGATTAGGAAATGATGTTGGGTGATTGAAGGGCAAAAGTTGGGAGTTTGAGAAATGTGCATGAAAACAAAATTATATTGCTTTGAAAATCATGTTTTATTGCTTTTTAGCAAATGATTGGTAGGTTGGCTGACATTGAAATGATTTGCAAAAGAAATGAGTGTGTTTTCGTTTTGTTAACCATACTTTGCAAAGTTTTGAGCCACCTACATGATTTCGTGAGTATGAAAGCGTGCTAGAGTATGACTCGCACGAGATTTGACGTGTTTTATACACATGAGTACTAGAGGCACTAGTTTTCACATGGATTTCATATTTGTTTTGGCATTGTGCTTGGAGTTTGTCTCGCACTAGATGCCCACCTTGCATGTTGCCGTGTTTGGAGCTTCGAGTAGACTGGGTGTCACATCGATTAAATAGTCTCACATGTGCATTGTTTTGACATGATTAATTAGCCGTGTTAGGAGCTTCGGGTAGACAAGAGGTCGTACCGATTAAATAAGCTCACATGTGCGTTTGAGATGTGGCGTGATATGATGTGTTGATTGGGTCCACGGAGTACGTTGTACCGTGCATGTAGCATGGAGTACATTGTACAGTGTTGAGTTGTGATGTGCCGTCTTCGGACGAGATCTGCTATGGACCGGCGAGTAGGATTTGACCCACCTCCTGTGTGGAAGCAGATAGTGGTGATATCCCGCACACCTGATCCGTGTAGCTGGTATCACAAGTTATGTACATAGGCCTTGAGGTTATTACCTGTTGTTGAACTGCCTATCTCACATGTCTATTGCTTTGAGAATAAATCCATGTTTGAAATGATTTATGGGTCAGGAAAGTCCGAGGGATGGGCCGAGACCTGACCAGTGTTTGGATTGATTTGTTAATGGTTTTTAAAGTGCACGGATGCATGATGTTTAATGCCATGCTTTTTGTGAAAATGCATGATGTTTAATGCCATGCTTTATCGTGAAAATGCATGATGGTTAATGCCATGCTATTTGAGAAAATGCATGATGATTTATACCATGCTTTGAGTTGAAATGTGCACTGGATTTTAATAGCATGAATGCTTTACATACCATTAACACAATCATACACTTATGTTTTGAGATAACTGATGAATTAAATGCTTTTGAGCATGGCATCACTGTAAGACCCCGTATATGTATAAGGGTAATGTGTGTACTTGGATCAAATAATATGAATGGACTTGTGATGTAAAAGATGATTGATGTAAGTCCATGGATTCAATGTATGTATGTGTAATATAAGTTGTAACGTACATACAAGTTTCATTGAGTATGAATACGGAGAAATGTGTTCTAGCAAGTGATGGATGTGATTGAGACTCAAGATGAGTAGTGTGGTAAAATGGAATGGAGTTATGCTTCCATTTGGCTTTATGTAGCATACCTTTAAACATACAATGAATGCACACAAGTTTCAATGTGCATAAGGTATGAATGGATGCCATTTTCAAGTTATAGAGGTGGATGGATGAGGAAATGGCCATGGCAATAGATTGAGGGTGTGTTGGTATGAGTTGCAGCAATGAAACTGCAGGAAATCTGGAAAACATGAGGTCCAGATCGATCTCCTAGGATGAGAGATCGATCTGGAAGAGCCAGAATGCTCTTATTTGGGCGAAAGAATTGAGCAGATCGATCTCCAATGGAGCCAGATCGATCTCTCAAGCATTCTTAGTGGGAAGATCAATCCCCAAGCACCCAGATCGATCTCCTTAGCTCTCTGTTTGGGACCAGATCGATCTCATTGCTTCGACAGATCGATCTCATGCTTCAACAGATCGATCTCATTGCTTCGACAGATCGATCTCAGGCTTAAAAATGCCGTGAAAAAGAGGGATTTTAAGGGACCAGATCGATCTCCTCTTGGACCAGATCGATCTCCTCAAGCCATTTCTATATAAGGAGAGCTGAAAATCTGGAAATCTCGAAAAAAACATATTAACCTCCCATTTTCAACCCAAAAACCCAACTTTCCCTCTCTAAAATCAGCCATTTTCAGTGAGATTTAGAGAGAGATCATTAGAGGCAAAGTTGTTCCTATCAAAGAGGAGAACAACATAGTAAGAGGGCATTTTCCCATTTTTGGAATTGAAGGAGTTGAGGGCATTACCAATTGGAGCAAGAAGAGAAATCATATTGGTAAGATTCTAACACTCCAATCCAAATGCATTAGCTATTTAATTGATTTTGGAGTTGATTGGTATGAGTATTGATGGATAAACTACCTAGGAATGTAGTGGAATTGGTGTGACCTAGAAATCTAAAATGGGTATAATGTGAGGATATGTGGGATTGAATGAGCTTATGGTTTATGGCATGCTAAAGTTGTTATTGGGGTAATGTTTATGATTCTAGATGGTTAGATGGAATTACTTGGTGAGTTGGAGGAATTGTGAAAATGGATATGTATGTGATGAATAAATGACATAGTGAGGGGATTCATGGAATATGAACGCTATGAGCTTTACATCGATTTGATATCGATTTTGAATAAGTTAATAGGCCTAAGAAAATCCATAGACTCGAGTTATGGGTAAAGTAATGAAACGAGGCCGTATAAGCGTTAATAGAGGCTATAGGTTAAATTGACTATAGCAAGCGCAAGGGTTGCATTGTATGGATCGAATATAATGCGGGATACGATTTTGTGCAGTCCCCGAAGAGTTCGTTGAAGGTGAACCGAATCGTACGAGTAAGCAGCTTAAGGAAGTGGAATCACGCATCGCGATTCCAGGTAAGGGAATTTTGTGAGTATATAGAGATAGCTGCTCGTATTTTGAATTGGGTGAATATTGGGTGTTGTATGAAATGCATGATTGCTCAAATAAATGTTGATGGTATTCGTGAAAGATGATGGGTATATGCGTGGTTTTGGATTTGAAGTGGATGTTATGAAAAAGGGGATAGTAAGGCTAATAATTGCATAAATCATGTGTTTTGAATGCTTTTACAAAACACAATGATTTGATTTGAGCAAATAAAAGGATAGGCTGGCTAGTACTTGAATGATGTTGTGAAATAGCCCATATGAGGCACTAAGCATATTATGAGATGTTTTGAATGCATGTAAGCCGCCTATCGCGTGTATGTGATATAATTCGCGTTAGAGCCTCGCTCGCGCGAGATTTCTATGTTTTTCACTTGTGTGAAACGTGCTTGAGCTTAGCTCGCACTTTGAAATTGAATTGTGATGATGTTTATAAACCGTACTGGAGCTTCTGCTCGTACGTGGATTGTGAATGGTTATCTTATGAGTATAACCGTACTAGAGCTATACTCGTACACGCCTCTTTATGAGAAGATGCATGATGCATGAGTCGTGCTAGAGCTTTGCTCGCACAAGCTTGTACAATGGGATTCGTATAGGGTTGTGAAAGTGGGTAAGATCCTTAAGCCTTACATCCTTAAGCTAACATCCTTAAGCCCGAGGAGGCAGGGAGGCTCTGTTAGGCGGGGAGGCTCTGTTTGGTGGGGAGGCTCTCTTACGGTGGGATCCTTAAGCCAACATCCTTAAACCCAAAGAGGCGGGGAGGCTCTGTTAGGCAGGGAGGCTCTCCTACATGGGTATGGTAAAGGTAACATCCTTAAGCCCGAAGAGGCAGGGAGGCTCTGTTAGGCGGGGAGGCTCTGTTCGGTGGGGAGGCTCTCTTACAGAAAGGACCCTTAAGCCCTACATCCTTAAGCTAACATCCTTAAGCCCGAGGAGGCAGGGAGGCTCTGTTAGGCGGGGAGGCTCTGTTCGGCAGGGAGGCTCTCCTTCACGGAATATGGAAAAACTCTTGGTATGGGGTAGATAAGACCCAGGAATGGCACCCCCGATCACGATATGAGTTGCGGAGTACGCTGTACCGTGTATATCACATGGAGTACGATGTACCGCATGATGGTTATGTGATGAGAAAGTCTGGCGAGGGATAATCCATCTTCGTGCCAGCATGATACCCCGCACACCGGGATGCGTGTGGTCTGGGATGATTTATGATGTGATGATTCACATAGGCACTTTTGATATAGTGACCTAGATTCATACACATGCGTGAATTGTGGAATGTAAATGTGGTTGTGATTGTGAGTTGATTTGGTGGTGTTATGTTGTTGGTTCAAAAAGGAGGTTTCTAAATGAATTGCCCTTTTATGAATTTAAATGAGATTGAGCATGAGATGTTTTATACATGATGTCTCTACCATGTTTTATATGCCAATGCACATGATTTGATACATGATATATATGTATATTCACATGGCATAGTTTTATTCCTCATGCTCCTACTATAAACGATTTATGCATAACACTATCAGCATGTAGATAGAGTAGTTATCTACCATGCTTGCATTATTGCCTTACTGAGCGTGTGGTTGCTCATCCCACTCTATTTTCCCCCCTACAGAGCGTGCATAGTAGCCCAGTGAGGACTGAGGCGTATTATTTTAGACTCCGCTGCATCTCCATCGCTAAGAGGTACATACACAGTGATTCTTTTTGTATCTAAACAATGTAAAAGCACAGTATTCTTTTGAGTTGTACTTATGGGGGATGTAGATGTCAGTAAAACATGTATTCGTATAAATACACGATTAAATGCACATGTATGACATCGTTTTAATTAATTGAGAATGAATGAGATGTGGTGATTATTATTGGCTCATAGCCCAGCAGTGTGTGGTGAGCTTAGTTCACGACTGGGTAAGATAACAGTAAAACGCGAAAAAATTTCAGTGATTTCGGTTAAAGAGAATGGAATTGGGTCGTGACAATCACGATCACGTAGATAGTGCAGTATCTACCTGTTCGCATGATTGCCTTACTGAGCGTGTGGTTTGCTCACCCTCCTTATTTTCCCCCTTTCTACAGAGTGTTGAGTATAGATTGAGCATGACTGGAGGCGTTTCCCTTTTGGTAATCCACTGCATCCCATCGCTAAAGGTATACACACTTGGATTATTTTGTATCTAAACTAGACATAGCACAGTAGCATTTTGTATGTAACTATTGGGGATGTAAAACAATGTAAACACATGTAACGACTCTGATATATATATATATATATATATATATATATATACATTTATACAAGTGTTTACTCATAAATAATGTTCAAATTGAATGGGTATGGTGGAATGAGTTAGACGTCGACACACAGTCCAACTGTTAAGAGTGTGGTTGTTCACAATCGAGGAAGGATGATTAATAATTGATGCATGAAAATACGAAAAATTCGTACGTATTTTGGTAAGTTGAGAGTCGTGACATATATATTATATTAATATATATATATACACATTATATTAATATATTAATATATTATTGTTTGTTGTTTAGTGTTAGTATTATTTTTTTTTTGTTTTATTGTTTTGTGTTCATTTCCATTTCATTTTTCATTTTATTTCATTTCATCATTTTATTTTATTTTATTTGTCTCATGCTTTATTTTTATTTATTAATACTTATATGTTACATACTATACATTACATAATATATATTTGTTAGATATATTATTATCTATCTATTTAAATTTGTCTGGTATATATATATATATATATACATTTTCTTTTTATAAAATTTTTCAATGACACAAGATTCATGTCTTCCATGAAATTTTCATTATTTCGGGAATGAAATATTCTTGGGATTTCATCATTCCTCATAAATCCCCGATATAAGTTTTTTTACATCACAATTATTTTCGATCCCTCCTTGCTTGTATTCACTTCTTCACTTCCTGTATTTCAGGCACTCTGTCGTTCACGGGCATCTCGGCTCCCATACTCCTCGAGCCCTACAACGAATATTCGTGCTTCCATTAAAACATATTATTTTTATTTCTATATAGTCTAATTAAATGTAGAAAATTTGTGGTGTTTACAGAAATTCATCCATCAAAATCACTTGGGTTAACGTTTTTAACTCTTATTACATGTGTGTACTTTAATTTATGGACTTTACATCATTTATACTTCACATTACAAGAACATCACTGTTTACATATATATACAAAGTCGTACTTATACATATATGGGGTCTTACAAATATTTTCCACGAAATCATAACTGTGCGGAATGCCTTACTAACAGAAGCGATCCCAACTACAAGTGGAATCTGGGGAGGAAAGTAAGAGGGTGACCTCAACATGCTCAGTAAGAAAAACATGTGGCAAGTAGATAAATACACTATCTATATACTTATGCCATAAATAAACTTCTCGTAAATCATACTGAAAAATTTTAGTTCAAAAATGGAAATCAACAAATATTAACTTCACGGTTTACCACACAGATTTCACAATTTTGAAATTCAGGCAGTGAAATACACAGTTACAAATCACAACACAATTTCACATTTTCATTTCAATAATTTTAAATAGACGAGGCAAGGCATTTCACACTATATCAGATATCAAAAGTGACTATTAGCTAATGTCTGTGACTCCGGGCAATTCACGGGTGGTGAGTGTCGAATTCAACCAAATTTAAATTACTGGTTTAATCGAAATTTTGTAGTAGCGGCAAATTCAGGTCGAACCCTAGAGACTGGTGGATTAATTATCATGCAATAACTAAAATAATTAGGGGGTTTAATTTAACAGAATTAAAATCCTAAAACAGAATTGATATTCAATTAATTATGAAGAGAATAAACCAAGATTAACAACTTCGAATCAAATGAACTATCTAGTAACTAACAATTGATCATTAACACCTAATTTACTATTTTGTCTTCAATTATTTAGCTAAAGTATTATCTCCAAGCAAGATAATATCTCTTCTCCCCTGCTATCATTAACTCAAGCCCACCACCCAAATTAAATTCTTATCCCTAATCAAATCGATTTTGACGCAATCCTATTTAGACTAGGAATAGCATTAACACTCTAGGAAGATTACTAACCGAATAACACTCCAGCCATGGGTTGAATGTTTAATCTGTTCTATTGTTTCACTTAGAGTTGACGAACCCTAAATGCTACTGATTCTGATTTCTATCACAACAATTACAGATTGTGAAAATTTCAGATAGCATACAATCACATGCGAAGATTATCTAATTGGCCAAATCATATAATTTTCTCATGCAATCGAATCAATTAATATAAAAAACAATAGATAATTCAATCAAAAGATAGTTTAGAACAACAAACCGTGTTTCTCAATTGTTGAAGTTTACTGGATTCGATTCCCTTGAACTGAATTAAGGATTTATTAGCACATGATTATTGAAAATGAAAATAAAAATAGAGAGGGTGAATTATTTTTATATTTCGACTGCTGCCTTCTTCTATCTCTTTTTTTTTTTTATGTTCCATAAAGAAAATAAAACTATATATATATATCGTAAAAAACCTAAATTCAAAAATCCTATTACAAGTAGGAAAAGGTTGACATATTCGGGCTTTCTCTTCACAACTGGTTTTGGAGTGGAAATAGGATGAATTGGATCTTGGGCTCTGCTTCAGAGTTGTAAATCAATAAGTCAGCATTTCACTAGGCTTGGCTTTGTATAATTTAGAGGACTAGAACTCCGTTTAAAGCCAAATTCCAAACAGCACTAAAACTATCCAATTTCTTCGGTTAAGCTCTTGAAGCCCAATTTATCTGCCAAATTCACAAAATTAACATAAGTACTCTAATCAACATGAGGAACATAGCAAAATATTAAAATGTAGAAGGAAATAAATAATAAAAATATGACACTCATCAAATTCCCC
The DNA here is from genome assembly GCA_033439115.1 of Firmiana major. Classification (NCBI taxonomy): domain Eukaryota; kingdom Viridiplantae; phylum Streptophyta; class Magnoliopsida; order Malvales; family Malvaceae; genus Firmiana; species Firmiana major. The sequence goes on from CM065900.1 coordinate 57,688,221, forward strand.
CACACTTAAATTTTTGCACGTCCTTAAGCAAACCCAAAATCTAAACTAAATCACCCTCTAAAACTTTTCAATCACATCAAGTTTACAAAAACCAGAAACAAAAAATCAACCAACATTTTTTAGAAACATAACATGTCATGAATCAAAATCCTTAACAATCTCAAGAATTTTCCAACATAGCAATTTTATTCAAAATGAAGCAAACCAAATTAGTAGATCCCCACACTAATCTCTCTGTTCACTCAAGCGTTTAAGGGATAAGTATTTCACTCACATTCATTCCATAAAAATGATTTTAAGGTTGATATGAATTAAGCACACTTTATAGTGCTGATTTTGATGTTTTGAAAATCATCCCTTTTTAAAGAGCCATCTATCTAATTATGTGAGAATAAATTGTGCTAGAGAACTGCTCGCACTTGATTTCATATATTTTTCACATATATTAGTGCTGGATTGTGATCCGCACTAGATTTCCATGACATGCATGATAGAGTGCTGGAGTTATTACTCGTACTCAGTTTTATGTGATTTATGCATGAGAGAGTGCTGGAGCAATTAGCTCGTACTCAAATTTTACATGAGATACATGACAGAGTGCTAGAGCATTGCTTGTACTCGATTCTTCATGATTTATACATGACATAGTACTTGAGCTATTGCTCGTACTTGATTTAATAAGTTTTGTGCATAGCATGGTACTGGAGCTATAGCTCGTACTTGATTTGAAACATGAACTATGCATTGACCTAGTACTGGAGGTTTACTCGCACTAGAGTTTCAGTTTGTGATGTGAAACAGTGTTTGAGCGGAGTGTCGATTGTGAGTTGCGCTCAAAGGCGCACACTATAATTTATGTTATATATAATACATGTTGAAAACCATGCTTGATTTCCTCGTATAGACTGAGTGTCACACTATGAGAGGTTCGCATGTGGATTTAGAGACGTGGTATGATATTTCATGGTTTGAGAGTTAAGACCTATGGCAGGCACCCCGACTGTGATGTATGGTCCACAGAGTACGTTGTACCGTGCGAGTGGCTGGTACGAGCTAAACGTATTACCTCAAGTACACGAGTCGTACAAGTAATAAAGGGATTTGAGTCCCGGATTATCGTCCCACAGAGAAGTTGATTAGCTTAATTAACTACCGGTTAATCTTACCCTAAGTATATCCTAGCAAATTATGAATTGTTGATGAGTGATCTACAAGGCTAAAATTAAAAGTACTGAAAACAATAACAATTATAAAATAAAAAAATAAAACAGAGCTAAAATTTACTTACAAAGCTCCGAGCAATTAAAAGTAAATCACCTACAAAAGATAATTAAAACAGTTAAAATTAATTAACGCAATTAAAATAAAATGCAAAAATGAAAATAAAGAAACAAATTAATTAAACTAAAATTAAACTATCCTAGAAATAAAATATGCATGTAATTAAATTAATTAATAACAATTGCAAATTAAACTAACCTAAAATCTAATAAAATAAAAATCTACTAACCTAAAGAAATTCATAAATCTAACTAAGAAATTAACTACCTATAAAATAACCCTAAACAAAATCTAAATAATGCATGAAAAATATCTTTGGATTAAATTTAAAATGGAAACAAACTTAAAATTGCATGAAATAAATCTACCCCTAATCTAATTCTAAATGAACACTTAATTAACTATCAACCTAATTAAAACTAAGTTTTATACCACTAAGCAAGAATACTAATATGCAATTTAATTAAAGACTCTAATCTAGCTAACAAATTAAATTGAAATTAAACTATACTAAAATGCATGGAAATAAATGAAATAGCTACAATGCAATAGCCAAACAAGGCCCTAGCTAAATGTCCAGCCGAGTGATCCCTCCATGCACTGGTACTGTGCATGTTTCATCTCCAATTCCATATTTACTCTCGGTCCTGTGCTGCTGTACTGTGCATGGTTCTTTATTTCCAGATTTTGTCTCCAGGCGTTGCTATCCAAGTGTTGTACAGGTCTGCGTCGCTACCGGTCTGTCCAGGTGATGTCCTACTCTGCTTCCTGCTCCCTGCAATCTACTGCCAACAAAACTCACGTACCACCTCCAACGTCTGTACAACATTCGATCAGCCAGCAAGCAAGTTGACAACTGTTCAGACTGGCACCCACGCACCCCTGCAACGTTATGTACGGTAGCACCTTTTTCTCTACCCAGCTTTGCACAAACCATGCCGAGCCGATGCTGCTTCTCTCCTATTAACCAAGCTTAGTGCTGATCAGCAGCACTACTGCCAACACTTCCCTTCATCCATGCTTCAGCCCTCCTACAACACATGTTTACTGCTTGATACTGAACAAAATAGGAATAGCCCGCAACAACTAACATGAACCAACCGATTCAGTTCTTACTCGAGGCACCTTAGCAGCCATTCTAGCTTACTAACACACTGTTAACCAATCTAAACATTAATCAACCGCAGCCTAAACAACAAGTAACAATTAGATTAATACATAGTAAAAAGATAACTAAATGAACAGTACAAATAAATGAAACAGAACAGAACAGAGTTGAAGGTTGGTTCCCTTTCACTGCCACCACATCCCTTCATCCAATCCTGCAACCCTTCACCAGCTTCAAGCTGCATCTTCGTTGCCACTTGCTTTGTCTCCCTACCACGCATCAGCCCACTCTGCTCCAAACTACACAGCAGCCAAGTCATATCCTGTAGCTAGCCTTGCTCTATTACGCTTCCACTACACAAGCAAGTATCAACATGGCCAGTGATGCCACCAGCTTCACAGTACATCGCAGCAGCACACATAGCCGGGAAAGGCAGAGGAAGATGAAAATAAACTTGGAAAGAAATGAAACAGAATCGTGACAACAGGGAACTAAAACAAACTAACTTCAACAAAAAAAAAAAAATCTAAAACTAAGATATTAATACAGCCTGAACCTAAACTATGAAATTATTAAAGAATAGAAGAAAGAAAGGGAAACAAAAGAAACCCAGAAATAACAGAACTTGCAAATAAAATAATAACAACAATGTGAAAACTGAAACAGAAAGGAATGATTAATAAATGAACTAACTTTCGATACAAAAAGGTGTTTAAATAAAAGAAATAACTTTAACAAAACCGAGAAGATCAATGAACAATGGAAAATGGTTGCTAAAACAAAACTTGAAAAGCTTTAATAAGTATTGAAATTGTAGTGAATAGTAGTAAAAGAAAATGGTGGCAAACGAAAAGCTTAAGAAAATCTAGAGAAAATAAAACTTTTAATATAAGTAGACTATTTTCTAAAACTATCTACTTCTACTAGTACAAACTAATTTACCCTAAATTACACTACTCCTAAATTCTACCCCACTTCTATTCTAACCTAGACTACCTTTACTTCATTTTTCAATTGCCATCATGTTCTATTTATACACAAACATAGGGATACAATGGTAATTTTTCCATCCTAGATGAGTTGGCATTGTTTGGCCACTTGTCTGCATTTGATTCACTACAGAGTAGATATTTCCACGTCACCCGTCTTTTTGTCCAATTGGTTGTGCGATGTGGCCCGACGTGTGTCCTCCAGAGGGTTGGCACGGTGTCCGTCGATCTTATCGTTTCAGAGTAAATAAAAATCAGACACCTGGCATCACGCGTGTCCAGAAGACTGGTGATTCAGTCTGCAAATTGGAAGTGGTCCAGTCTCCTTTAGCCCATTTTCAGCATAATTTCGACTGAAACGACTTCATCCGGATTTAATTTATCTGCACATTAAAGAATTTTAATTAAATAAAGGGGATTATTAATAAAATAATATGGTGATTAAATAAATAATTAGGAATTTAAGCACAAATAATTCTATTAAAAATAGAATTATCAGTGGCATAGAGTACATTGTATCGTGTGGTGTTGTGGAGTTGAGGAGGATATAGCTGGCAGTTGTGATGGACTGACCCCCCTCTCGTTGCAGCAGTGATGCCCCACACACTAGGATTCTGTGTAGCCTAGGATCACCATTATAGGATATAGCTATAGTCCAGGATATTATTGCATTTCACCATAAAGTCTCACATGATATATCACCTGATTGACTGATTTATTTACGGATAGACCTGAGAGATGGGTCAGAATCCGATTGTTGTGATGTGAATAATTTAAATGTCATATTTAATGTGATTTAAATATACATGGCATGATTTATCTAAAGGCATTGTGATATCGTAAAGATGCATTATTTTGCACGACATGCCTACATTTGAGAAAGCAAACATGATTTCTGTACATGGGATTTAATCTGTACAAGTATATATATATATATATTTTAAAGACATGCTTTTAAAGTGAGTTAAGGAAATGATATTTTCGAGGCATAGCATTATTTTGAGTAGATAGTGTAGATGTCTACTTGCTTGCCTGATTTCCTTACTGAGCGCGTTGTATGCTCACCCCCTTTCTTTATCATCTCTCTACAGAGCATCAATAGTAGAGTGAGAGCATTTATGGGATAGTATTCCTGTTGTCTGCTGCTATTTCCTATCGATCGACAGGTATACATATTTTGTACGGTTATGTATCTAAACATAGAAACAGCACAGTGATGTATACGATATATATTATGGGGAAGGTATTTGTATTAGTTTTATATGAATCTCACATGTATTATAAAAGAAGTTACAGTCAATAACAATATATTGACATGTATGTATGATAATGGATGATATGGTATGCGAGGAAGCTAACATCGAATCACAGCCCAACCATTGAAGAGAGGAAAGGTAAGTTTAAAATGCGAAAAATTTGTAGTGGTTTTGGTTAAGTTAGGAAGGGTCTTGACAATATACGAAACCATCCTGAGGTGTTTTCTACTCAATGCATCAACCACCACATTTGCTTTACCCGAGTGGTATAAGATCTCACAATCATAGTCCTTTAGAAGCTTGATCCACCTCCTCTGTCTCATGTTCAACTCTTTTTGTGAGAACAGATATTTAAGGCTCTTATGGTCTGTAAACACTTGGAACTTCTCACCATAAAGATAATGGCACCATATTTTCAAGGCAAATACCACGGTCACCAACTGTAGATCGTGGATCGGGTAGTTCCTCTCATGATCATTCAACTGTCTCGATCCATAGGCTACTACATTCCCATCTTGCATCAGTACATAGCCCAGTCCTTGGTATGAAGCATCGTGTATACAGAAAAACCTCTTGAGCTGGTAGGAATGGTAAGAATCAAACCTGTGGTCAATCTCCTCTTCAACTCCTAAAAGCACTTCTTACATTTTTCGTTCCACACAAATTCAACATTCTTTCTCGTGAGGCGCATCAATGGAGCAGCTAATCTCGAGAATCCCTCCACAAACCTTCGATAATATCCAGCTAAACCCAGGAAACTTTTGATCTCAGTTACTGTCTGGGTCTCTGCCATTGAACCACTGCTTCAATCTTGGATGGGTCTATAGATACACCATCCTTCGATACTATATGACCCAGAAAAGAGATCTGTTCTAACCAAAAGTTGCACTTATTGAGTTTAGCATACAACTTCTTCTCTCAGAGGGTCTATAGCACTATCCTTAGGTGCTGCTCATGCTCCTCTCTAGATCTCGAATACACCATAATATCGTCAATGAATACGATAACAAATTTATCCAGGTACTGGTAAAACACCTCATTCATCAGTGACATAAAAGCTACGGGAGCATTCGTCAACCTGAATGGCATAACCATAAACTCAAAGTGACCATACCGGGTGTGAAAAGCTGTCTTGGGTACATCTCTATCCCGAATTCTTAACTAATGGTACCCAGATCTCAAATCTATCTTAGAAAAGACCTACGCTCCCCTGAGCTAATCCAACAAGTCATCGATGCGTGGAAGGGGGTACTTATTCTTGATGGTCGCCTTATTCAACAGTCTGTAGTTAATACACAGTCGGAAGCTTCCATCCTTCTTCTTTACAAACAAAATCGGTGCTCCCCAGGGTGATACACTCGGTCTGATGAACCCTTTATCCAACAACTCCTGTAACTGCTCCTTCAGTTCCTCCAACTCAATCAGAGCCATCATGTACGATGGCTTAGATATCGGCTCTATACCAGGTGCCAAATATATGAAAAACTCTATCTCTCTGTCCGATGGTAACCCGGTAGATCATCTGAAAAGACATCTGGAAATTCTCTAACCACTGGGATGTCTCGCAATTTCGGGCATGCCTTATCCACCTCAACCACGTACGTAATATAACCTTTCAAAATATCCATCATTAAATCAGTACAAAGATTCATATATCTCACTCACAACCACATCTGCTTTCATTACTTTTCAAAGGGATTTTCATTACATTTTTCGGGGAAACTTATGGTAACGCTATCTACCCCTAGAAATGTTACCGTCTTAGAAAAACAATCTACTACGACCCGATTGGCAACCAACCAATCCATTCTTAAGATTACATCAAAGTCTCTCATATATATTAAAATGAGGTCGGCTGACATTTCCTTTTCCCCTACTTTCAACTTACATTCTCTAAGTACATACTCTACTAACTGACTATTATTCATGGGGGTGCTTATCAGCATCCTCCTACTCAACGGGGCAAGCTTCACATACTTAAACAATTTACATGCAAATACAGGTGATACAAATGAATATGTGGCACCAGGATCTATCAAAACATAAGCTTCAAGATCAAAGATTAAAATAGTACCTTTCACCACATCTGACAGCTGATCCACAGTGTCCTAGTCCAAGGCGTGTACTCGCCCTCTACTAACCACCTGCTTTCCTTTCTCTTCAGTTGTCGCCCTCCGTCTCGGAGTGGGAGTGTCAATAAGAGCTATCTCTGGTTCCTTAACCTTCTGTGGGACACCCTCAGTCATCTTCGGGCAATTTCTAATCACATGCCTTGGTTTCCCACATCAAAAACATATTGTAGGAAATCCATAACATGGTCGAGTCTCATGATACCTACCGCAATTATTGCACTATTTCGTAGTAGGTCGTGGCCCTCCAATCAGTATTCCCTTTGCTGAAGCTATGGCCAGATACACGAGAGGCTTAACTGTCCTCTCTTGGATTTCTTCAATCCTCGGCCTCTTCCTAAAAAATCTCCTGCTTCCCTTATAACTGAAGGCTTTATCCATTGTGGGCCTCTTTCTATCTTTGTCCTTCACTTTACTAACCTTTCCATACTTTGAGGCAACCCGCTCAATATCTTGTTAGCACAATTGTGCCCTGTACATTGCCTCCTCGTATGTCGATATGTCAAATAGGACCAATCAAGATCTAATGGCGGGTCTCAATCCATCCACAAACTTTCGAACCTTCTTGACCTCATTGTCCATCGCCTTAGGATCATACCTACCCAGGGAGATAAATTTAGTCTCATACTCATCCACCGATCTACTCCTCTGGGTCAAATCCAAAAATTTCATTTGTAGTCTCCTCTGCGCAGTATCCTGGACATATTACCTCTGAAAGGCCTCCAAAAATACATCCCAACTAATCTCTGTATGTCGACCCCTCAAAATGGATCGAGTGGACTTCCACCAGTGCTATGCTGATCCTTTCAGGATGAATGCAGCAAACGCTACCATCTCGGAAGTAGTGCACTCAAAGAACCCATATAGTTTCTCAATCTCATTTACCCAATCCTCTGCAGCTATTGGGTCTTTAACTCCACTAAAGGATGGTGGGTTAAACTTCTGAAACTGTCGTAGTCTATCCAAATCACATCCATAACCCCAATCTCTACTCCTCTGTGGTGAAGCAACAGTAGATGTTGTTTCTTGTATTGGTGGGGATATAGGAATATCTATAGTCTAAGGTTCTTGGGCTGGCTGTGCAGGCATCTTAGGAGCAAAAGCTAGTTCATCATCATCACCCTGTGTAGCTGGCTCTTGCCCGCCCCCAGCTCTAGGAAACGTCTGGGTAATCAATCCCAATATCATCTCTAAGCTTCACCTAATCTTCGTGAAGCGTGCCTCAGTACTCTCCGGTCTCTTTGTCAGGCCCTGTGGAGAATGCTCAATATCAGCCTCCACCTCAAACTGTTCGTAAGCCTCATGTGGTAACGGCTCAGCATGACCCCCAGGCCTCTAGCTCGCACTCTCGCCCCTCTACCGCGACTGGTATTAGTCATTTCGCCAAGATTCCTACATTCACAGTCAATTCTTAGTCAAACCCATCTCGATATACACAATTGTATCTAGACAAGTACACTAACAATGGGATGTAATTTTCTTAAATTTTGACACCGACATACATCAGACCAACTCAGCTCTGATACCAATCTCTGTCGTGACCCTTAAACCAACGAAATCCACTACAAATTTTGGATATCTTTAAATTTAATATTTGACCCGTTATTTATTGATTAATCTTTACCTTTACTTTACCTGATCGTGAACAGCTACACCACCAACAGTTGGGCTGTGTATCGATGTCAATCTCATCTAACAAATTCATTTAAAATTTCAATTCATTTAAAGGTGAACACTTGTATTTCTTAATCAGAGTTATCATTTACAAGTGTTTACAAACTCTTTACATCCCTAAAAATTACATTTAAAGTTATCAATGTGCTTGTACATATCTAGATACAAAAACTACACAATGCAACAGACACCAAAAGCCAATCCTCAGTCGCCCACTATCTATTGTAAGTGCTCTGTAGAGGGGAAAATAAGGGGGTGAGCAAAACACAGGCTCAGTAAGGCAATCATGTGAACAAGTAGATAACTGCACTATCTACATGATCGTGATGCCATACTTAAACCACATATTTATTGTCATACTTCAAAACGTGTGCTCATGCTTGAGTCTATGCCATGTAAAGAAAATCATGCTATATAAATCAGTGCACTGTTGTTAAAGCATAGCATGGAAAAATCATCATGTGAAATCAAAGTCAAAGCATTGAAAAGCATCATGCAGCGTACACTTGAAAACATTTCCAATTCATAACACAAGCCAATATAAAATCATTCACTCGTCAGGACTCAGCCCCAACCATGGACTATCCTAACCACAACGCACATTTCAAAAACATGGATTTATGATTCATCAATAGACATGTGAGATAGGTATAAAATATAATAAAGAAAATATCCTCTAGGACTATGGCCTTAACCTCGGTGATCCCAGGCTACACGAATCCTAGTTTGCGGGGTATCACTTCTATTTGCTTTCGCACGGGAGGTGGGTCATGTCCAACCCGTCGGTCCATAGCAGAATCCATCATCCGAAGACAGCATATGTATCACACATGGTATAGCGTACCCCATGCTACTTGCACGATACAACGTACTCCATAGACCCATATCATTACAATATACCATGCCACATCTCAATATGCACATGCAAGCTTATTTAATCGACGTGGCACACAGCCTACCCGAAGTTCCTAACACGACTCCCAACATATCGCAAAACCACGTGCGAGTAGTCTCAAGCACGAAAACATGTATGGTGGACATGTAGTGTGAACTATGCTCCAGCACCATGTCAAATCCAATATAAAAATCTGTGCGAGTTATACTCCAACACAATGTCATAAAATCCATGTAGAACTCTAGTACGAGCATCACTCCAGCACTAATGCATGTGTAAACATGTGAATCTCGTGCGAGCAACGCTCTAGCACGTTTCATTAGCATAAACTCATGTAGGTGGCTCATTCTTTGCAAAACATGGTTATAAAACTAAATCAGTCATTTCTTATGCAAATTATTTCAAATGATAGCCAACCTACCAACCACATGCTAAAAAGCAATGAACAATGATTTTCAAAGCATTATGCTCTTGTTTTCATGCACCTTTCTCAAATTCCCTTATCTTGCCCTTCAAACACCCATTTATTCCTATTTCCATAAATATTCTAGAAAACCATAATACGCCAAAAATGCGCACAGATATCTCTAAGAGTCCACACAATTCCCTTATCTCGATTTACTCAGAAGTAATTCTTCTTTCATTTCTCGCTTTTCACGATTTGGCTCAACTTGCTCCGAATGTACCTCGGGAGCTGCAAATATACATCAATCATATGAGTTAATACCAATAACTCATATTCCAACTTCAACATGTTCGATATATCTTGTCGAGCCTATTTCATCGAGTTTGGCTCATTATTGCATTTGGCCATTGTTATGTCATTTCTAGCCAATTTATCTAGTAACTCCCTTAGTCACTTATTAGGCACTTGGGAGTGCATACTCTACCCTTACTTCTCTCATTCATTTATACATTTCATCAAAGCCATATATGTACATTTTACCATTTGGTCAATCTCACAATTCCTTTCACACCACCATCTTAAAATCATACTCACAACACCATTATCACCTTAAGATATCTCATTCGTCATTAACTTCACCATATTTCACTTCTCACACCACCCTATTTCTAGGTCATTGTTGGTTCATTATATCCTAGGTAGCTTCAACCATTGAAATGTTCACCAATCTACCCATAACATCATTTAAGTAAACACATTTGGAGTTGGTGCATTGGAAACTTACCTAGCTTGACTTTCTTCTCTTTAAAGTTTGGAAGACTCCTTAAATCTTTCAATCCAATGAGTTGGATGTTGACTTCAAGATATGTTGTTCTCCTCCTCAAGGTGAACAACTTTACACTAATGTCTTTTTCTCAATTCCTTACAGAAAAGGTAGGTATCCTAGAGAGAGAAAGCTTAGTATTTGGGTGAAAATGGAGAGAGATCAAGTTTCTTGAAGATTGAAGCTTTTTTTCATCGGGTTTATATAGAAAAAGGGTGAGGAGATTGATCTAGTTAGGTATGGGATCGATTTGATTTTGGTTTTTTCTCTTGAAATATTCAGGCATTACAGGGTGAGATCGATCTATTCAATGGGGAAGAAATCGATCTCTCTTTGGCAGAAGCTTAAAGAGATCGATCTGCTCATGGGGAGAGATCGATCTTCTCTTCACAGAATGCAATGGGGATCGATCTGCACCTAAGGGAGGATCGATCTGGGCTTGGCAGAGGCTAATGCAGATCGATCTGGTCATTGAGGAGATCGATTGGCTTGATAGGGAGATCGATCTGCCTAAGTAATTTCACTTGGAATGGTTGTGTTTGGCACAAGAGATCGATCTGTCTTGAATGGGAGATCGATTTGGCCTTCATCTGCAGCCCCTTTACTGCAATTTTCTAAATTTTTTAATGGTAAGTTCCTGTTCCATTGCTCCAATACTCATTTTACATTTTAATCCCATTCGAGCATGGAGAGACTTATTTCCTACGATTTTCGTGTTATGGAACTTGTGTGTATTTGCTTAAAAATCATAATGGTTACAAAATTTCGTAATCCATGCTTTATCATTCTGTGTTTTAAGTTTTTATCTCCAGTCTGGATGCTTTAAGATCTATTCGTTTAGTTTTTGGCCATTTCAGCCCTTATGTAACCTTTACATACATCCATGATACTCATTCATTCTCATTTACAATTCATTCACATTTGCATGATTTAAATCATTTGTCTTATAATTCCATTTATATATATTACAAAGTTATACATATATGGGGTCTCACTTGGACTTACCCTTAAGCTTGCTTTCCTTTGGATTTGGCCTTGTCAACCACAATAATAGAACTATGCTTTAACTTCTTTAAGTCGTATTCAATAGTTTTCAACATGTTGAGCGATTCCCCCAGTGTCTTATCTATACTACTCATGTTGCATTGCAATACAAATGAACTATAGCTATCTGGTAGGGATTAAAGGATAAGTTCAATTAATAGCTCTTTATGTATGGTAAAGCCCAATGCTTCCAACCTCTCAATGTACCTAATCATATTAAGTATATGATTGTACACTAAAGCTCCCTCAACGATCTTGCTTTAGAAGACTGCCTTAGACACCTTTTAATGTTCATGTTGTGCTTGCTCTTGGAACATTTTCTTGAGATGTTTGATCATATCAAACAGTTTCACATTCTCATATTGCTTATGGGCTTTAGAACTCATGAAAGCTAACATTAGGCACTATATGTTAGTAGCATCATCCAAATGCTTTTGATGAGCTTGCTTATCAGCAAAGAATTCTACTATGATTAGTAGGGATCGCACATTCTAGAACATATAGCTTCTTTTCTTGAGTGAAGATTATCTTATAAATGTCTGTACCAGTCCAGGAAGTTTGCCCCAACCAACTTGTTATCCTTCTCAAGGATAAAACGTAGGGATAAATCATTGTTTACTATGATAATTCTACAATCATAAAATATATGCAAGTAAAATTGTGATTAAAATCATTTAATTATGGTCTTTTAATTAAATGAATTGCTCCCTCTATTTTTCTTCAAGCTAATAGCCCTCACTATCAACTCGGGAAGCCTTTTCACACTAGACTTCCTAGTGGGTCAAGATCCAAATTAGGTCCCATTATGACTTTGCAGAGATAATGTTTCCAATGAGATTATTTAGGTAGAAAACGCTTGTCAATTGCATCTTATGCAACTCTTTGATAATTGGGTGAACAACTCTTATTCTAACTCATCATATGGGTTAAAACGTAACCTATGCCTCTAAATCTTATTAGGTTTGACTAAGCCAATGCCCTAATTTGAATTATTTAAGCTTGAGCCAATAAACATGGAAATAACTCTTATCTCATGCAACGTGAATGACTAAGGCAGGTCTTGCCTTGACTGAGCCAAAGTAGCACAATACTAAACAAAGTGTCTTTCACATGCATAGTATTAGAAGGTAACTTAATTTTTTATTTTTTACTTAATATTTATTTCTAGGGATTTATTAATTTACCGTCTCACCTAACATACTTTTCTAACATATATGTCAACATATATAAATAAAAGCTGTTAACTTTGAATGATGTATTTTGAAATGAAAAAACATTAATCTCAAATGAACTTATTTTCAAATCATTTGTAATAAACTATTTCTAAGTATTTATCTTAAAATCATATTGCATCAATGATCACTTAGAAATATTGCTAAACTTCAAATTTTTATAAAACTAAAATTTGGCGGGAAACTAAGAAAATGAGCTAATCAAATCAGTCTAAAAGCCTTGCAGGATCGATCTCCTTTAAGCTAAAGTCCTGCAAGATCGATCTCAAGGAGTGGTGAGATCGATCTTCTCAAGGCAGAGGCTTAGCAAGATCGATCTCAAGGAATGGTAAGATTGATCTCCTCAAGGCAGAGACTTTGCGAAATCAATCTCAAGGAATGGTAAGATCGATCTCCTCAAGGTCGAGACATTATAAGATCGATCTCATGGGGTTATGAGATCGATCTCCTATAAGCGGGAGCAATATTTTCAAAACAGAGATCTATCTCCTCCTTAACAAGAGATCGATCTCCCCTGTATAAAGCTAACAAGCAGATCGATCTGTCGATAAATGAGATCGATCTTCCCTTTGTAAAATCCCTTTATGTTGCAGGTTCAAGAACCAAGAGATCGATCTCCTCAGATAAATGAGATCGATCTGGACCTCTTCTACGGAACTCCAATGGCTATTTCTGTAGGTTCTCAATGGGATAAAATTTATTAAATGCTTCACCAACCAATTGGGTGTATAAATACAAGCCATAAAGACACTAGAGACACGAAGAAAAAAGTTAGCAAAAAAGCTCTGAATATTCTTGAGAGAACATTCTTTTTATCTTCTGATTTTACATTTAATTGCTATTGAAAGCTTCTGTTTAAGCTATTCATCACCTACCTATTAATAGAGTTTTCCAGTGTATTCACTCTTTATCTAAAAGAAAAGGGGAGAGTTTCTCTGTGAGAGAATTGTATAAGAGTTGAATAGTAATCCTTGGATAAGGGGTAGAGAGGTTATTCCTTAACCTTGAAAAGGAAGTTGTATTGATCACTTTGTTAGTGAAAGAGACTCCTTGACAAGAAAGTCAAGAAGAGAGGACGTAGGTAAGAGATTTGGCTGAACCTCTATAAATTATAGAGTTTGCTACTCTTCTTCCTTATCTCCTTTGTTTTACTGCATTTTTACTCTATTGCTAATTACTGTCATTTATTGCTAAGAAAGTTTAAATTAAGCAAATTGTTAGAAAAACCGATTCACCCCCCTCTTGGTTGAGCGAACAATTGGTATCCGAGCTTAGACTCTTTGATTAAAAAGGTGTAAATTCCTAAGAGTTTAGAACGATCCTATGGCTTATAATAGTGTAGCAACTAGCCTAGTAGCAGAAGGGCACTCCACTGTTAGACCTCTCATGTTTAATGGTTAAAACTATGCCTATTGGAAGACTAGAATGATGTTATTTATTTAAGCTAATGACTATGAAGTGTGGAGGATTATTGTCAAGGGCCCACAAATTCCTACGAAGAAAGTTAAGGGAAAAAATATTCCAAAAGAGGAAGATGAGTGGGATTTCAATAACATGAAATGTGCCCAATTGAATGCAAAGGCCATGCATACCTTATTTTGTGCATTAGGACCTAATGAATACAATAGAGTCTCCACTTGTGAAAATACGAAACAAATTTGGGATAAGTTGGCAATCACACATGAAGGCATAACTCAAGTCAAAGAGACTAAAGTAGGTATGCTTACTCATGAATAAGAATTATTTAGAATGAAATAAGATGAGTCAATCAGTGACATGTTTACGAGATTTACTGATATAATTAATGGACTTAAATCTTTAGGCAAAACATATTCCAACATAGAGATGGTGAAGAAAATCCTAAATAGCTTACCACAATTCTGGGAAGCCAAGGTAACCGCTATTGAGGAGTCTAAAGACCCTCACTCACTATCATTAGATGAATTGATAGGGTCATTACTCACTTATGAAATGAAGCTGAAAAGAAATGAAGAGCCACCTAAAAAAGTAGGAGTAGCTTTAAAATCTACCACTCAAGAGGAATTAAAAGAGCACAAAAATGAGAGTGATGATGAAGAGGATTTTGAAATGGCAATATTTGCCAAAAGATTCAATAAGTTTATGAGAATGAGAGGAAATGGTGGTATTAGGAGAACCCATAAGAGAAAACACAATAAAGGAGAGCCAAGTAGGAAAGATACTATTGTATGTTATAAATGTAAAAAATCGGGTCATATTAAATTTGATTGTCCTTTGCTAAAGAAATCGAATGATAGGAAACCTAAAAAGAAGGCAATGATGGCTAAATGGAGTGATAGCGACAGCTCCGATGATGATGGAGGAGAAAAAGTAGCTAATCTTTGTTTCATGGTTCTAGAAGATGATAAGGTATTGTCTACATCTAATGAATACTTTTTCGATGAGTTACAAGATGCCTTTGATGATCTTGCTATGGAATTTGAATGCATGAACTTGAAATATAAAAAGATGATAGCTAAACTAAAGAGAGAAAAATGAGAATTTAATAAATGACAAAATAGAATAGGAAACGAATTTGGAAAGTGCAAATCTAGAAATAAATGACTTAAAAGAAAAGATAATAACCTGCATAATTCCTTCTCTAGATTCTATATGGGACAACAAAAATTAGATCATATGTTAGAAACACAAAGAGCCTTCTTTGGTAAAAATTGTTTAGGATATAATGGCAAAATTAAAGAAACTCATTTAAATAACTCCTTAGTGAGTTAACATAATAAACATAATCTATCTCATACTTGCTCACTATGTAACAAAATAGGACATCTATCAAAAGAATTCAAGGTTAGAAACACTACTCTTAAAGGAACAGTAGTTAGAAAGGTTTGGGTGCCAAAGACTGTTGTAGATTCAAAAGACATTGATTTAATAATGAAGTGGATCCTAAAAGGGTCAAAACTTTTGCTTACTAACTCCAAAGGACCCAAGAAAATTTGGGTACCTAAAAATAAAGTTTAATGATAATGGTAGGAACTTGAGCATTGTTACAAGGCAAAGACAAAGGAAGCTTGGTACTTGGATAGTTGATGCTCAAGGCACATGACCGGTGATAGAAGCCATTTAATATCTTAAAATCAAAGGCTGGTGGAGAAGTCACTTTTGGGGATAACTCTAAAGGCCAAATTGAGGGAAGTGGCTTTATTGGTAATGATTCTTTCTTTATAGAAAATGTGCTACTTGTTAGAGGACTAAAACATAATTTGCTTAGCATTAGTCAACTTTGTGACAAGGGTTACAAAGTAATTTTTGATTACTTCAATTGCCATGTGATAGATGCTAAATCAAATAAAGTTATTTTCTTAGGACATAGACAAGGTAACATATATATTATATATTTGAATGAAGTTAGGAATGAAAATGTATGTTTTATGGTTGGTAAAGAAAATGAACCTTGGTTGTGGCATAGGAGACTAGGTTATGCTAGCATGCATGTATTATCTAAGCTAGCTAGAAGAGATCTTGTTGTAGGTTTACCTAAGTTATCCTATGAAAATGACAAAATTTGTGAAGCTTGTGTCAAGGGAAAACATAAAAGAATATCATTTAAACCTAAAAATTGTGTGTCATCCTCTAGACCACTTCAACTACTTCACTTAGATCTTTTTGGTCCAACTAGAACCACAAGTCTTGGGGTAAGCACTATGAATTTGTAATTGTAGATGATTACACTAGAGTTACATGGGTATTTTTCTTGAATATGAAAAATGAAGCTTTAGAAAAATTTGTTACTTATTCAAAAATAGTTCAAAATGAAAAGGGGTATACCATAACTAGTATTATAAGTGATCATGGCAAAGAATTCAAAAATCTTGGTTTTAATGAATATTGCAATGATCAAGGAATTAGCCATAATTTTCAGCTCCTAGGACACCACAACAAAATGGGGTTCTTGAGAGGAGAAATA